>MDJU01000489.1:0-24108 GCA_001721665.1 Trichoderma pleuroti
AGAGAGAGAGAGAGAGAGAGAGAGAGAGAAATATGACTGGTGGTGCATCCGGAGGGCAGAGGGAGCAGGAAGTCAAAACCGCATGAGACCGGGGTTGATAACTGTGCGTGCACCGGTACAGGTACATGGACTCGTACCTACCTGGGCCGTCCGTACGTGAACCCTGCTGGTCTGGCTCAAGTCTTTTTTTTTTTCTCTGGCTCCGGCTCTTCCACTGCAGGAGTCCAGTTAGCGACCCTCCAGCGCTGCGCTGCAGCCCGGGCTTCCAGGTTCTCGCAAAGTCCACAGCACTAATGCTAGCAACAAGCACCAGCACCACCCGGCCGGGCCTCCGTTTCCTCCATGCCTCTGCCGTCTGGTCTGGTCTGGTCTGGTCTGGTCTGGCCAAACCACTTGACTTATTACGCCTCCGGCTCCCCAGCTGCGATCCGCTTTCCTCTTCGCTGTCTGTTGTTCTTTGCACTGCGTGTTTTTGCCCCCCAATTGTGCTAGGCCCGAACTCGTTGACTCTCTCTCTCTCTCTCTTCCCTCGCTCGCTCCGTCTTCTCTCTTCTCTTCATTCTCATCCTCCTTCGCGCTGTCCCTGCCCGTCCTCTTGAGCCGACTCTCGTTTCACCACTGCGGCTGCTACCCTCGCTCCACCCCAGACTCTCTAGTCGCCTCCAATTTCAACCAGCTCCAGAACGCTGCGCCGGAACCCACAGCCGTTCGGCATCTCCTGTCATCAGTCACCTGGTCGAATAATTTGCCGGCACTGCCTTTTGGAACGCGGGTTTTCCCTTTATCTCGTCGCCGTCTCGCCTTCTAGCACTCTTCCTCGTTCCAATTGCCTCGTCATTTCCTATTTTTTTTTTCCCGCTGGTGGTGGCCCGTTGCCTCTTTTTGTGCTTGGCCAGGAACAGAACCGAGCCGGGCTTTTCTAGACTGTTTTGCGTGTTTTGTGTGGGTGCGCAGGTGACCTGAAAATCGGCTCCCGCTACCGACCGAACCTGCAGCGCTGACGGCATCATCCTCGCCCTCTTATTCGCCCACACTTACACCATTCGACCTCCCGTCACCTCAACAAACAGCCCTCGGATGCTGAAGCGCTCGTACTTCTCATGGTTTTCTGATTTCACAAAGGGAGAGCTCTAGTGCTGCCCAGCCGCGCACGCACGCACGCACGCCCGTTTCGCCGTCCCGGAATCCAGCATGGCCGCCGTCCTTGCCAGCGAAGACGGCTACTTTTCATCCGCTCCGATGCGGCGCTCACACTCCCAGTCCAACCTTGGCGGTTCATTGTCCTATCACCACATGGCCGACCTGTCGAATCCCTACGCCCATCCTCCCAACAAGTCCTTTTCCGACTCGGACCACTCGTCGGCGCCTTCGTCTCCTCGCACTGCCCACATCGAATCGGCAGACGTCTCCTACACTTCCACCCCATCCAGCAACCTCTCCGTCGCCTCCGATTATGAAGACTTGGCCATAGACTCTCCCGAAGACCACTTCGGCCTGCCGCCTTTTACAGCCGACAAGCTGTATATGCCCCCGCAGATTCAACCAGACGACAATCTGGAGCCGCCGCCGAGTCCTCGCACCGGTGACTCTTACACCGTCTCGCCTGCCGAGCACGACAGCTCCGTCAGCACCTCACGGCCTGACAGCCCCGAACTCAGTGACCATGCCGAAGATGACACGGCTATCGCGAGCAAACCGTCTCGGCAGGTGGACTACCTCTCCCACGAGTGGAGAGAAGAAGACATCTGGTCCTCGTGGAGGTACATCATATCCAAACGAGGAGAGTTCCCCAACAGTGCCAGGCTGGAGAATGCGTCTTGGAGAACCTGGATGAAGGCCAAGAACAACCTAAAAACCATTTCCCCAGAGACACTCAACTGGTATGTCCTCGTGGAGCTACTTATCGAGAATGATTGCTGATAGTATGGATAGGCTAAAAGATTACGACGTCACTTGGCTTTACGGCCCACTCCAATCGGGGAAGCGCAATGTGTCTGCTAACAAGACTGGGCCCTCCAGTGTGTCCTTATCAAAATCAAGCTCTCTTGTCAATCTGAACAAGAAGACCATCCTCAAGAAGAGAAGCATGTCGGAAATTTTGCTCCAGAGGTCGCTGTCGACTTCCTCGCTTCTCAAGCAGGCTGCTGCAGCCGTTCACGCCCAGGAGCTTCGAAGAAGTGCAATGCGTCCCAGCTTGGGGCGGACAAACACAGACTACGTCTCGCTCTCGTTTTCCTCGAGGAGGATGAGCCACGAAAACAGCAGCGCCTGGGCCACGTCTACGGAATCGTCGAGCGTTACGTCGCCTTGCACCGAGCGCAAGCACATTCACTTTAACGAGCAGGTAGAGCAGTGCATTGCCGTCGACGTCAAAGGCGATGACGACGACGACGCTGACATGGACATGGACATTTACGGTGACGAGAGCGACTCTGACGACGGCGTCATGATGAAGCGTGTCAGGTCAAAACGACGCCCATTGGCAAAGCAGCGGGCGCAGAAGAAGGCTTCTTTTGCCGAAGGCAAGATCATTGCCATGCTTCCATCTACAACCCTCAAATACCAAGAGGACAGCCCGGATTCCCAGGACTCGGCCATGAAGCACAGCACCGGCGCCCGCAGCCCCCTACTATCCCCCTCGTCCTCACAGGAAACCCTTCGTCCTTCCAAGGCGAATGCCGCATTCTTCTTTGACGAAGACGAAGAAGATTTAGATGCAGCGATCCAGAGCCCCGGCTGGCTTTCTCCACCGTCAGACACGGGTGCCGGTGGCCTGAAGCGATCCACATCGTCAAACAGCCTTCTTGACGAGCCGGCCGGCATGCGTCGAACTCCCTCGGGCATGCTCATGCCCTGCGACGAGGCCGAGACGTCATCTGGGGAGGGCATCTTTGGCCGGGTCATTGACACCGTCAACACCGCCCGTGACATTGCCCATGTCATTTGGAATGTTGGGTGGCGAAAGTAATCGGGGCAAACCTCGCTCTCGATTCAATGGGCGGTTGGCGGACTCCCACGATGCCACGAGCAGCAGAATGATCCAAGCGTCCGGCTGGACTTTGAGCGCCGGGCAAACAATTCCATCCGGACCAGCGCCAACAAGCGACCGAAAATCCGGGGTACCAGTTGTCCCCATTACGCTGATTTGCGTTTGACAGCAGCCAAGGGCGGCTTCTGGCCTACACATTACCTAACATCACAGTGGCCAATTGCATCCCGAGTGGGACTTTGGGACGCTTGTTTTTGTTGAGCCGGGGCGCTACGAACCAAGCCTTGGTCCTGAGCCCGGCGTCATCGGGAGGCGAAAGCACGACGAGACTGAATGGCAATCTTGTCGATGTGGACACGGAGATGTCACGAGATGCTCTTTTTGGTGGTCGGGTGACTTGTCACCTTGGCCGCCTAATTTCCTTTACTAAATTTTCTTCTGCTTCAACGAATGCTAGGGGGTATCCCGGGCTCATACGACGGCTCATGACACAGTCTCTGTACTTTTTCTGTCTTTTTTCTCTTTACCCTCTTCATCGTCTCATTTGATGACACACAAAGAGTTTTTGTTCTTCTTTCCGCTTTCTCATCATCTTGGATTCCAATTATATCAAAATTCATGGGCGGCTCAAGGGGGTTTGTTTTTTTTTGTTTTTATTGCCTGAGAATGGGCGTCTTGTGTTTTTTGCATGCCAAAAAAAATTGTGGTTTCTTTTTTTCTCATTTCCTTTTTTTTATTTGCGATAAAACATGTTGTAAAAGGGGGACCGGGGGTGGATAATCGGCTAAGATTTGGGCAACTAGGCATGGAATGGTTTTTTACGAGATGGAGAAACGGGATCGAATCTGGGTCGAAGTAGACGGATAGGTCGTTTGTACATAGGAATACACAGCACAAGCAAACGAAATACAAGATAAAACATTGAATCAAGGGGGGATTCCTTTCATAATGCAGGGTGCACAATGGCTTGGGTACTTGATGCCCGAGTACTTCCAAGTTGTTAGCAAGTACAGTCGAGCCTTGGTAGAGGCCATTGATGAATGGGGGGCCACGGATTATTAGCATTGCGTGAATCTGGAGATGAAGCCAACGTAAAAATCAATGCATGGATGGATCTTTCTCTCTTAGCCAAACGGCTGGATACGCTTGGCGTCTCTTCTCCAAGGACCCCCCGTTTCCAGCGCGGAGAAGCCGGTCCATTCATTCCTCACCCTTGCCTTTGGTCGCGAAACAGCAGGGGGGGGGGTGAAGGGGGGGGGAAAACGTCACCGCGCGTTCTAGAATACATGTCGGCTTGCGAGATGAAACCAGAGTGTAGTCAAAGGAGCCTGTGGTGAGATGGCGGGCAATCAGGTGATTTGGGTACGAGAAGTTGTTTTCTTTTTTGATTCGTCCATGAGGGACTGCCGGCATGGTGGCCGCGTCATTCTACGCTATGGAATATGCAGACGCAAAGTGTCTTTTTTTTTATCGTCGTTTGGGTGCTATTCGTACAGAGAGAGAGGATGTGGTATATGGTACAATGATGGAGGTAATGAGGGGGGGGGCATTGAGATGATGCGATCAAGTATCGTATGCGTGCGTGCCATTTTTCTTCATCAGATGCAGCCAAGTGTCCTGCAGGGCGAATGGCGCCGAAGAGGTGGCGACTGGGCAGCAAAAAAAAAGAACAAACAAGCAAGAAAAAAAAACAAGGATCTGCACACTCCCTCGCATGATGCAGGATGTCGGTGTTTTGGGGCGCCTGGATGCGGCAGCGAAAGAAGCGTATCCAAGACCGCGAGGCCAATCTGCTCCCAACAAAAGAAGACCCCCCTGGGTGAAGTGGAGCCCCCTGTCAGATGTAGCCAAAAAAAAAAGTCTGGGGTAATTCCTACATTTGTGCGGGGAGAAGGGAAATGGCAACAGGCCAACCAGAGGCTGCCAGCGTCTGTAAGGCGAAGGAGTGGTGGAGATGAGGGGAGGGGAAGGGCCCAGAGCCAGAGCCAGAGCCAGAGCCAGAGGGGAAAAGGGGGGGTTTGCATATGCACCTGTGCGGTGCATTGGGTTGAAGACGTTGAGGCGTGATGCGGGCTTGCATGGTTGCTGAGCTGTACAGTACAGTACAGTTCGTGCTCTGTAACGGTTGGCACACGCACGCAAGCTCTTGTTTTGGGGGGATTCTCCACTGGGCAAACCCGGTGAGGAGGTTTGTCGGATGGCATGGCCGTCGTTTGGCTCAGAGATGTGGTAAGGTACTGTGCTGGCTGTGCTGTGCTGTGCTGTGATCCAATACGAGCACCACCAGAGCATGCTGCTGCAGGTCTGGCTGGGGTCGAGTGTGTGTGAGCGCTCACGTCGGAGCCGACGTCGATGAGACCGGCCCGGCATGAGGGCCGAGATACTTGAGGGCCTTGACGAGGATGCGCCGCGAGTGTACATTGACATCCGCGAGCTCAACGTCGAACTGGTCCCCGACCCTGACGTCTTTGATCAGGGCCTTTTGGTTCAGGCCCTCAATGTCCATCACCGCATGCAGATCGAAGAAATCCACCTTGCCGATGCAGCCCTGTCGCCAGCGCGAGCCGACGGTAAACCGGAGCCTGCGAGGAGCCGTCTTCTCGAAGCGCCATGCACGGACAAGGGCAATGAGGATCCACTCGAGGATGCCCCGAGAAACCGTGCGTGCCATCTTCTCGCGCACCTGCAACAGCGGAAGAGTCGTCGCAAGCTGGGCCGAGGAAAAGGGAAGAACGTCGTCGAGGTTGTCGACGCTGGGGTCAATGGTTCGCTGGGTGGCTCGCTCGTGCTGCAGGGCGGCGTGGATCTGCCAGTGGACGAGCAGGTCGGAGAAGCGGCGCAGCGGCGACGTAGCTTTGGCATACATGTCCAGCCCAAGGAGAAAGTATGGCCCAGGTTGGCTTGCTATCTCGATGCCGCCGGTACGGCGCATCATTTCTTGCCGCTGGCTGCCGCTCGGCTCAATCCCTCTACGGATCAGAGGGTAAATCTCCTTCGTGGCGTAGTGGAAAGCCATGTGCCCGCCGTGCCTGAACTTGACGTCCCTCCGGTAGGGGATGGGGATGCCGCGAGATGAGCACCAGCGTGCCGCGATTTCGCCGGCCAGAACCATGGTGTTGGAGACGACAGAGCAGCCCATTGATGTCTCATAACCAGCTTTGATGTAGGGATCAGCAGGCAAGCTCTTGGATGCATCTGCCAAGTCGGGCGTATCACGGAAGGATACAGAGACGGAGGGCCGCGGGAAAAAGTACGGCCACGCCCCCTTGTCGAGGCGCTTCTTCTTGATGGCTTCGGCGAGTTGATATAGCAAGAGCAAATCCTCTCTGCCAGACGCATCTAGATCCTGAGAGGCAGTCATTGGGCGATTCAACTTTGGCTTCTCGTTTTCATCGCGAGTTCCGACGATGAGGCTGTAGTGGGGGACTGGCGGTGGTGCTGGCTCGTTGCAAAACCGAGATACATCCTCGGGATCCAAGTAGACGACTTTTTCGAGTCTGCTGGGTTCCACCTTGAAATCCAGCAACTCACCAGCTCTATTGACCTTTGCGCTAAAAGTTAATGCTGGGCTGCCTGGCTTGAGTGAAAACTGGCTGACGAGGCCATCAGAGGCATAGTCTTTGGCATCCTCTTCTTCTCCCAAATTAGAAGGAAGCATGGCCTGAAAGTGACCAGGTAGATAAATATTCTCCGGAATCAACTCCATGTATTTGCAGAGGTCAGAGTTTGGCTTGATACTGGAAGCAGGGTCGGCCGCGTGAACATGAAGCCAGAACTCATCTGGGTGTTCCGTGCGTTCAACCGAGATACCGTCATCAATGACAATAGTCGACACGGCATCGATGCAAAATATTGTAGACTGCGTGTGCTCTCGTCTGAAACCAGCCGCCACGTCTGGCCGCTTGGATTCTTCGATATCTTTGGGAATCTCTCGCTCCAGGCCACCACCCCGAGTTATTGTGACATCCGGAAAGCGCACTTTGTAACGCGATGGAACTTCCCAAGGGGGGATGATGCCAATCTCTTGTAAAAACGTCCAAGCCGTGCTCTGGTCGAGAACAGCATCGTCGTATAGTTGAAGAGCGCGGAGGATCAAGGCGCCGTGACCATGAAATTTCGATCCAGGCTCAAACAGGTCATAACTGGCCCACCATTCCAGGAACGCAATGATATCCTTGCTTGCCTGGGGCCATTCTGGTTGCGGCAACTGCACACCGTCTGCAGGCGTGAGGATGCCATGTGGTGTCCATTGCCGCTTCGAGCGGCTGGCCAAGACTATCTTGCGTGCCTGGTTGATGAACTTGCCCAGCAGAGTCTCTTCTAGCTCATCCGGCTTGGGCGGTCTCAAGCGCCTCCCACTCGTCTCTGTATAATCACGAACCATGGCGACAACTTTGTTGATGACATTCGTATGAGATTGAGGGAAAATCTCGAACAAATGATCTCGGCGATGGCAATCGCTGGTAGGGCTGAGTGGCCGGAAACCAATCTCATTCTGATAGAGCGCCAAGTGGACAGCATAAAGGGCAAAGGGAGTGAAGCGGCCGTTCACTTTGAGAGATTCCGGGAGTAAGACGTCGGCAATCTCCCAGAGGCTGAGATAGCTGACTTGTCGTCGATTGGAAAGAAAATTGCGGACTGCATCCATCTTCTCCAGGTAGTTTTGATGCACTGCATCTGCCTTGACTCTAAAGTCGACCATCTTCTGGATAAGGTGAGCACCGTCATCTCTGGAGGGGCCCTTTTCGTTGCGACGAAGATCCTCAAACACTTCGGGGGAGCCGCTCCTGGGCATCTTGGCCGTTACGGGTGCCAGCTCCTCCTTGGCCACAAACTTGGCAACCGTGAATAAAGGCGAGTAGCCCATGCTGGTAAGCCATCTGCCGTTGATGGCATAGAAATGGTTTCTCTCTCCAAAATACCCCAGATAGATTGCAAAGAGAGGTACTCGTGAGCCTGTTTGCCTGTTTTCAATATTGTATCAGCGTGAGTCCCCGAGACGGATGGGTTGGTTTCTCACTTTAACTCGACAAGATCGCCAGGCTGCCTGGAGCTCACGCCCACAGCAGCAGCTTCTGGCTCGTCAGCGCCCACGTCTTCTTCAAACTCATCCGTCATTCCCGCCTGACTGGGTCGCAGTTGGTCCATTTCGGATGACCCTGTTGACTGAGTTCGACTCAGATGGTTTGAGACGCTTCCATATAGGATCATGTCTGGAGGCATGCTGTCCGAGCTGTATTGTCCGTTCTGGGCCGTCCATATTTGCAGTTGCTTGCGGATTGGCAAGTAGCTGAGGTTTTTATCTGCCAAATTCTGAGGGGCAGATTTCGGTACGTGAGATTGTCCATATTGTACCTGTGGGTGAGGTTGACTGTTTGTGCTCTCCCAGCGCTACATATCCTGTGTAAGTTGGAGCTTTCATGCCGGGGCCGGCCAAGATGAGACTCACTCTTTGAAGCCCCAGAAGAGCAGTCTTAGTCTTGGTGGTACCAACGGAATGAACGTTGGTCCACCTATTGGTAGTAAGACGGCCGTGACCGTGCAACAGATATTGCCGGTAGACGGACTGACAACCCGGCCGGGGTATCATGACGGGCATATGCTACCACATATAAAAAACGTTGGACAGCGAATTTTTTCCAGCCTTATCTGATCACCCATGGAGGTGTGGCGTCGAGGTGTTTGGTGGCGTAGTGGGGTCACGTGCCGCTCCGAAAAAGGTGAACATTGAAGTGTGGCTTGAGAGATCCCAGACGCCTCTCCATGCTGCTAATACTGATGCTAGGTTGCTAAAACCAGGGGTTCCTGGAGATAGATTGCGAGTATCAAGCTTATCGAAGTCGTGCATGGGTTACTGGAGTAAATTGGGCAATTAGACTTTTGATACGGAGCATTATTCGTGATGTCATGCAAACGGTAGTTAATTCTCCAGAGCGGTATAGATGCTTGATTGGGGGTCGTTACGGAGGCGTGTGAGTGTTGGTGCTGGGTCAAGGTGATTCCAAACAGGACAAGAGGAATACGAGCTGCCGGACTGTCTCATGTTGTATTTTCACTCAATGATCACCTCAGCAATAACCAGAGTACGTTGCACTCTGTAGTAGCATCGCTACGAGCAGCATTTCGCGCAGTCTTTTCACTCCGTCCCAGTAGACCAAGTCTCAATGTATCTCGTTGCCGTCCCTGTGAGCAATTCACTTATAAGCGCATACTTGAGTACCTACTAGTACTCGCCAGCAGCAGCTACCAACACTTGAATGCTATAATCACACTGCTGTAGATTGTTAGGCATCGCGTGCTGCTATATATAAACGAGCCTGCGACGCCACGGGCGAAAAAAAACTAGATTCTTACAGCTCCTGCAGATCCCCCGATTTTTATTTTTGCAGCGCCTTTCCTTAGGCAGGGTGCGGACGTCCCTTGCACCTGCATCGGGGGCCTCAGACTAAGAATGGCGCCCTGCAGGGTTCGGAAAGTGCAAAGAGGGAAAAAGGCCAAAAAAAACAAAGGGAAGAAGGGGGAGAAGGAAAGAAGGAGAGACGGAGAGAGAAGAGTAAAAAAAAAAAAAAAAAAAGAGTTCGCTTATTAGACGAGAGTACCTAATCCAGCACACAAATACCATCACGGACTTTTATCATCGTGATCATGATAATGACGGGATATTACATACATGCACTCGGCCCATTATTTTTCCCTCCTTACACATGCAGGTCCGAAACGAAAACTCCGGTTTACGACTCCGTACTCCGTACCAGCACAGGCAATCTGCACTCCTGGCCAAGCGCAGTTCTTGGGCCAAGAGATGCAGAAAGACAAATTCGACTCTCGCGCCAACACCGTTAAACGACTTTCCTCATCTGGGGATGGTTTTGGACAATCAGCGGTCTGTTGCTCGTACAAGCTCTGGGCACAACTCCACGGCGTGCCCGGCACTTTGACGAACTCGCGTCGCAAATTGAGGATTGCTGTGCCATGGGCTAGCCCAAGCGACCCCCTTTGGGCGACAGGGGTAGGAATCCATTCTGCAATACGAGAATTGCCAGAATAGTAAGACTAATAGTGAGTAGGTGGCCGTGATTGGACGACAGCGGACCAGGCTTCTCGAACGCGCCCCCTTTCTCGAAATGAGCAGTTTTCGCACCACAGCGGTCAAGCCAAAGGTGCACACGCTGCCCTCGGAATCAATGCGGACCAGGCACAAATCGGGCCAAGACACCTTAAAACGGACCCCTTGCAACAGGACGAGTTGGAACACAGGCCGGGGTTGGCAGCGAAAAAGGCCCCCTCGAGTATTGCGGAGAATCTAAGCTTAAAATGGCACAGAATGTAACCCACCGCTGATGTCGGGTCGGTATCCACGGCCTTCGCAGGAGCAGAGGTCGCAGCAGTCGATCCCATACATGTGCGGCACAGACTTGCACGGACAGCTTCATCGACAGAGTCATGAAGAAGACCAAGGCAAAAAAGGCCTCTGAGCTGCGGCTGACGCCATCACCAACATCAGAAACGCCGACAAGCCGGACACTAGGCTTAGGCAAGGGACGGACGCACAAACCGGGTCTAGCAAAGTGCGAGGCGTTCTGTGCCTGGCCCGCTCATGAGCCAAGCGGAGTGGGCATATGCAGGAACAATCTCGTAGCTAGCGAACTAGCCAACCAAAACCCACGTCCGAGATTGGCCAGAGGATCGTCCCTCGGCCTTGACTTGTCCACGGCTCCTCGTCTCCTTTGTGTGTCTTGCAAGGGAGGGGGGAGCGCCAGCCAAACTATCTCAGATGACAAGGCAACGCTCATCTCCCGGCATAGAGGTGATCAGCCACTCATCACCAGACCCTGGAGCATGCAGACTATGGATCCGTGGAGTTCCGATTCTCAATACGAAGCAGTTTGCAGGCGGCAGCAGATCTGGCTGAGCAAAGTCACACCACCGCCGGATTCCTTGTTGACCAAGATTCCCACCGTCCAGCTCTGCACAGCTCAGCAGCCTCAATGTCGCAGCGCTGCCCATTGTTTGCAGCAGCTTCCGAGCAGCTAGAAATTCCTGCTGGTTCTGATCCAGCCGGCCACGTCGACGGCTCGCCACCCCTTTCAAGGAGGACTCAGGCGCAAAATGGGAATTGCTTGGCCAAGCTCCACCCTCTCCTATTTGGCGACGAGAAGCCGCCTTGGCCTAGCAGCAGCTTCTATTAGCAGCAGCCAGTGATGGACTCAGAGGTAGCCACAGTGGCTCGTCTTCCTTCCACCCCCCCTCTGGCAACCCCCTGTCATTCCACCTCCAGCTGGGGCAGCAGTACCTCGTCTGCAGCGCAGGATTCCACAGCCAACCAGGTACACGTTTCGGCCGGCTGTTGGTGAGCGGGCTAGCCAAGGCTAATAACAACAACGAACCATGTTACCCGCCTGCACGCGCACCTCCCGTACTCATAATAATAGCCGCCTTGCCCACCTAATCGTGCCGTCTCTCTCTTCTTTTTTTTTTCCTACTACTCCCCACGGATCGTCAAAGCGAGGTCTTGAAGGAAGTTGCTTCGATTCTTTGTTCTCCAGTAAACCAACTTACCGCTTCACTTCTTTCAGCGGGCATTCTTTTTTTGTACTTGATATTTCATCTACCTAGCCGAAACTCTTTAACTCCACCATGAAGGGAGCGTTCGCAGCCGCCGCCGTGGCTGCCCTGACTGGCGCTGCCAGCGCCTCACACGGTCACCGCCACGCCCACGAGCTCTTCGCCGCAAAGAGAGCCGCCACTGGCGAGGTCTGCGTCCCTGGATGCACCACCATCTGGTCGACCATCACCGGCGAGCCTACCTGTACGTCGATGATCCCCAGGGCGCTTCCGGCAGAAGCAGAGAGCCCCCCCCTCCCCGTTCCCATGGCATCTGGTGTAAGTGATGTGCTGACATTGCCTCAAAGTGGTTCCCATCAAGGCTCCTCCGACCTCTGCAGCTCCTGTGCCCACCACCACAGCTCCTGCTCCTGCACCACCGGCCACCTCGGTTGAGACTCAGGCTCCGGCCCCTACTTCTGAGGTCTATGTCGTCCCTGTGCCGACTCCCTCTCCGGTCACCTTCCCAACTCCCGGAACTTACACCATCCCGGCCACGACAATCACCCTGACCGACACCACCACCGTCTGTGGTGCTAGCTCGACCCAGGTGCCCCCCGGAACACACACCGTCGGCGGTGTTACCACTGTCGTTGAGACGGCCACCACCGTCGTCTGCCCTGTTGCCTCCATCTCAACCAGCGGCACCGTGGTGACCAGCGTCATTGTGCAGACCACCTACGTCTGCCCTGCTGCTGGTACCTACACCATTGCTCCCATCACCACCGTGGTCCCCTCGTCCACTCTCCTGGTGTACCCTGTCCCGACCAGCTACGAGCCCGGTACCTACACTGCTCCCGAGCAGGTCGTCACCGTCACCGAGACCGACTACGTCACCTACTGCCCCTTCGCCAGCTCCGGTGCCCCGACTTCTACTCCCGCTCCTCCTGCGCCCACCAGCCCCGCCAGCTACCCTGCTCCTCCTCCTGCTCCTCCCGCTCAGTCCACCCAGGAGCCTGCTCAGTCCACCCAGGAGCCCGCCAAGCCCAGCGCGCCCGTCTACTCTCCCCCCGCTGCTCCCAAGCCCAAGCCCACCCAGTCTGCCCCTGCTCCTAAGCCCAAGCCCGTGGCTCCCAGCGGTGGTCTCAGCGGCAACAACGACCACTACGGTATCACTTATACTCCCTATGAGCCTGCCACCGGTAACTGCAAGACTGCTGATGAGGTTGACTCGGACATTTCCAAGCTCAAGAACGCCGGTTTCCAGGTCATCCGTGTCTACTCCACTGACTGCGACACTCTTGAGAACGTTGGTGGTGCTGCCAAGAAGTACGGCATTGAGCTCATCATTGGTGTCTTTGTCAAGGGTGATGGCTGCAGCTACGACACCCCCGATATCAAGAGCCAGGTTGACGCCATTGCTGCCTGGGCCCAGTGGGATATTGTCAAGCTCTTCGTCGTCGGTAACGAGGCCATTATGAACGGCTTCTGCTCTGCTACTCAGCTCGCCGAGCTCATCACCACCGTCAAGGGCAAGTGCGGTGGCTACAGCGGCCCTTACACCATCTCTGAGACTCTCAACATCTGGCAGAACCCCGCCGTCTCCTCCGCCATCTGCGGCGTTATCGACGTCACCGGTGCCAACATCCACCCCTTCTTCAACTCCGCCACCACTCCCGATTCCGCTGGTGACTTTGTCGCTGGACAGCTCGAGCTCCTAAAGGAGATCTGCCCCGGCAACGACGTCCTCAACCTGGAGTGCGGTTGGCCCAAGAGGGGTGCCTGCAACGGCGATGCCTGCCCCGGCGAGGACCAGCAGGCCACCGCCCTCAAGAACATCCGTTCCAAGTGCGGTAACAAGACTGTCTTCTTCTCCGTGGACGATGACATGTGGAAGCAGCCCGGCAGCTTTGGCTGTGAGCAGAGCTGGGGTGCCGCCGCTGCCTTTGCCATCAACGAGTAAGGAAGTGGAAGATTTTTAATACGCAACGCTTGGATGGGTTTTACTGCAGCTCAACGTCATGTACTAAATGTATGGGAATGTCAAGCTCGCCCGGTTCTATCCGGCGGTCCCCCTTTGTGTATTTTGCCACCAGTGCGGGACCACGATTGACACCCTGATGCCGATGCGCAAGTTGAGGCGGTCATAGACGGCGTTGGGGGACCGCTCCTAGACAAGAGATGGAACTTGGTTGGCTGCAAATGTTGTGTCCTTTTGTGGTATTGTGATGGGCGGGTCTCATGGCTTGTTTTTTTTTTGGCAACTGCGCGGTGTTTCTGTATATGAAGTCGCCATAGATCCGGGTGTACATTTTAGCATCTGATTCTAATGCTGTAATTACTTAATTATTCGATGATGAAACTGTTTTGAATGTGATTATCCTGTTTGAGTCGTGCTTCCAGACTGAGCATCGGTTTCTGTAGCCCAAGACTATCTCAAGGTTTTTCTCATCACCACAATGTAGCTGAGATGGCCATGCGACAGCTTGTGTCTTGTCTGTCTTAGCATGATGCAATAGGCCAGCTCTTTGTAATTGTCAGCTACCAAGCATGAAGCTCGGATGGCACAGCAACTGAGATGTGCATTCCAACGAGCCAACTTTATCTGCCTTTGAAAGCGTCGTTTGGTACTATACTTGGATTCTCATCACTTCTGGTGATACCCATGGTATGAAATGGAGGAATTATATGTATAGAGGGTTTACACGCGTTGTCGGGAGCATTAAATGGTAGAAGAATGTTTGTTCGGGGCAGATTGTAATTTCCGTTTGTATACGTCAAGTTCTATGAAGAGAAATCATAGCATCAGTAGTAGGACCTACCCTAAAGCTTAAAGTGTAGTTTCTGGCCTTTTTCACTGGGCAGATACATGAGTAATCGAATTTCTGTAGCATCCTCATCATTGGTTCTACTTCATCGTCTAGATAAACAGAGACGTCCAAAGAGCGCCCTGTAATCGCTTCGCTCACCGCCTGAATGTTGTGCTACGACAATATACACACGAAAAGCGAGCACGACACGATTACGACTTCCAAACACCCTTTGTTGTGCAACCCCCCTATGATGATTCACCACACCGACAATAAAAAAAAAATAGCCCAGCCAGCTGTCACGAGTAACGCAGAAATAGCTGCAGTGTAACCAGACGAAAAGTTTTTTTTCTCTTCCTATCCTCGCCCTAACGAAATTGTACGACGCACCTAAAAAAAAAAGAAAGGATAATACACACACATCAACATGGCACCAACTCCCCACTTTTGCAACCGCCAAAAAAAACAAGATTGCTGGAGCAGTACGTTTCAAAAGCAAAAATTTTTCATCTTGTGTATATAAAAAAAAAGAAATCAATCCTATTGTGCCTCGGTACTTTCAGTTTTTTCCATCCAGAGTTTTTGTTTTTGTTTTCGTTCCAGCCTAAGAAAAAAAAGCAAACAAATTCCGAACCTTGACATGACATAAACGCGAACCACCCCCCCCTCCACACCCCCCCCCCAAAAAAAACAGTATGGGAATCGGGGGGAAAAAAAGAAGTATTTTTTTTTTCTCATGCCAAAAAAAGTAGAAGAAAAAAGATGGAGATCAAGAAGAAAAAGCAGAAAAAAAACAAATGGCTTATATCCCTTTACAAAGTGTCCTTGTGTATTCGACCACGTACATACCCAGGAAGAAGAAATAAGAGGAGATGGTGAAGAAAGGAAACAAGAGAATCACAAATGCCATAGTAATGCAGTTTTGACCAAGTAGGCAAAAAGGCTTGGTAACCTACAACTCCATGTCTTTTTCCCCTTCTCATCCTTTCCCTTTTTTTTCTCTTTTTTTTTTCTCTTTTTTTAGGGATGTGTTTTCTCCGTTTTCTCAGAAGCGAGTTCATCGCAGTGCATTATGCAGCAAGAATAACAAATGGCGAGAACCCAACATGAAAAAAATGACAATCATAAAGTCCCTTAGAATAATATCGGCAAAGGACAGGAAGAAGAAAGAGAAGAGACGAAAAGAGGCTCGAGTATGTTCCAAACGCAAAAAGTAACAGACGACGCATGCTTGGAAGAGCAAAGGACGCAAGATACAATCCCCGGAACATGCAAGTATGCGGAGGCAGAAGAATGATGGAGCCTGAATGAAGTAAAAAGCGCAACAAGGCTAAACAACAAAAGAGGTCGTCACTGGCATAGAGAGAAGAAGAGGGGACAAAAAGTATGTACAGGGCCAAAAAAAAGGGGGGGGGGGAGAGTGAGGAATGCAAGGAGGAGGGTAACAAACAAGAGCAAAGGGAATATGCATGTGTAGAATCGTAACTTCATGACGGTTGGATGGCAGGGCGTTGCTTCAGACTTAAAACACACCCGGGCCTTCCATGTACATTGGCGGCCGGCGCCGTAGTATATAATCCCATTGGGCTGGGGAGTTGTCCTCTATTTTCAGGGTCCGCTGCACGCCTCCCGTGAGAGGCTCGTCCACTCCAAAGCTGCAGCGCTCAAACTGCAGCAGGCCGCCGCGGTGGGCGTCGCAGCAGAGAACGTTGAGGTCCTGTCCATCATTGGTGAATGCCACGCCTCCAATCTCGCCAAACACGTCAATGACCTGCTTGGAGCGGAACGACTTGGCGTCAATCAGGTTGATGAAGTCGGCCTCTTCCGCCGCGGCAAGGAGAGGTCGGCCGCTGCCTGATGGAGAGAAGCGCAGGTTCCGGACGCCGGCCATCTCCGTCGCGATCGTGCAGACCGGGGCGCTCACGCCATTGGCATTGCGCCAGTAGCGGGCGTCCCAGATCTTGACCGTCTTGTCCTGGAAACCAGTGGCGACGTGGTAGCCATTGTCCGACCAGTCGCAGGCAAACCCGTAATCACGGTGCCCGCCCAGCTGCTGCAGGATTTCGCCCGTCTCCGCATTGGTGATGAGGACGTTGAGGTCGTCGCCTACAACGACTCTCAGCCGGCCGTCTGGCGACATGGCCGAGCAGTTGAGGGCAAAGGGATACGTGACTTTGGCGGTATACTTTTCCGTCTGAAGGTCTAGCAGGCGGAAGCCCTGGTCATTGCTTGCAATGGCGGCGGCCGGACTGTCAGACCTCCTGGGTTTGTATATCTTGATGTGGTTGGTAATCCCGCTCACGTCGTTGGATATCTGTCCCTCCGAGTAGCTCTTCTTATCCTCGGCAGCCAATGACTGCAAAAAGTAGTCGCCATTGAAGGTGCCGGCCATCAAGACACCGCAGCCGGCATCAAGGGTTGATATGGCGGGAGCCGCCATGCCGGAAAAAGCACGCAGATTCATCGCTAGGCTCGTCTTTTTCGTCGAGAGGTTGAGCACGTTGATGCCCTGCACGCTGGGATAGTAGGCATGCGTCCGACCGGGACAAGCAAGCACGCTCCGAAGCTGGAAATGGGCAAGGCTGATATCTCGGCGGACATCCATTCTCCTGAACCTGAAGAAGCTGTCGGTGGCGGGAAGGCTGAGCTCTGACGACAACTATTCAATCTTGGTTAAGAAAGGGGTTCCAGGAACAAAACATGGAAACAAGGGCAATGATTTCTGCTTTGGTGTAAAGCAAATTGACAAGGCCAGTGTGTGTGTGTGCGTGTGACTTACGTGAATATCAGAACCCGGCCTGTTGACGTAGTTCTTGTATGTGTATCGACGGACCTCCCTGGCGGCACTACGCGTCGTGTTCATACTATCCCAATCCAGACCTTGTATGTCACAGCCATCTCCGCGCAGATCAGAGTAGTACACGCGCTCTACTCCGCTGGTGGCCTGCTTCAGGACTCTGTTGATGCCGGGCCGCGGCAGCTTGTTGCCCGACTGCAGGACGTTGCCGTATGCCCAGTAGCGCAGGAAGTCGATCAAGCCGTAGTTTTCGGAACCCAGGATGCTGGGGTTTGGATTGCTCGTGTGCACGGGAGGGAAAGGATCCATCATCAGCTCTTCTTCCTCCTCGTCAAGGGATAGCTCGTCGTCGTCGTCGTCGTCGATCGGCGCAGGTTGTTGTACCACGTAGCTGGCGGCTGGGTTGGCGGGCTCTTGTGAGAATGCGCCCTGTAATGGTGCCAACACGACTCCTCCTCCTGCTGCTCCTCCTTGTTGCAAGTATTGCATAAGGGAGGGTATCGGGTGGTTTCCGCCGTGTTGCACATGGTGTGGTGGCGCGTGGTGTCCGTAGTTGTTGAGCATCGCTTCGTCTTCCTCGTCTTCGTACTCGTCCTCTTCGCCGTCTTCCTCCCTCTCCATGTCTTCCTCGTCATCGATCAGGTCGTCGTGATAGAGTTGTCCATTGGGTGTGGGTGCCACGGCGCCACCGTCACTGTCGCTCATGTCTTGGTCGGGGGCTGCTTGTGCGGGAGGGTAGTGGTAGCTTTGAGTGGTGTAAGAATGTGGGAAAGGATGCCCCCAGTATGTGGTTGTGTACTGGATCTGTGGCTGGGGATGGTATTCCGCGTTCCCGTCGCCACTGGCAGCGCCATCGACGGGGGCAGGCGTCATGACCTCCTCGTCGTCGTAGGCCTCGCCTTGGTCGTGGCCGTGGCCGTGGTGCTGGTGCTCGTCGTGGTGGCCGTGCTGGTCGTAGTACATTCTGGTGGTGGTGTTGCTGCTCTCCGAGGCATAAAAGGCCGCATTCTGCGCCTGGTGCTGGCCCCAATTCTCGTCGTGCCTGTGCTCCGAGCCGTGGTGGTGATGGTCGAGGGGGATGTTGTCGTCGAGCAGTTGGCGATCTGGCGGCAGCGAGAACGATCCGGGTCGCATGACTGTCAGCGACGACGGCGACGACGACGACGACGACAAGGCTCTGGGCCCCTGGTGCTACGGGATTGCGGCAGCGCACGCGCGCAACCAGTCTGCGTCCCGCGCTGTGCCTTGTTCCGGCTTCGTTTTCTGATGCCGGCACCTAGCCCTGGCCTTGTTTTGCTTTCCCCTGGCGGAAATGCACACGCAGGCAAGGGGGGCGTTGCCGCTCCTCTTCCCTTTTCCTGCCTTGGGTTTCGGCGCAACGGTCCAAGCTGTCGGAAGCCTCGTTGACAAGGCCCTTGACAAGCCGGGTGTTTTTGCGACAGGACCTTGTCCCTGCTGTGCTGGGTCTCTGTCGATGTCTCGCCTTGGTCGAGGCTACAGATGCCCGAGGCTTTCGAATGGGCGGTGGTAAGTATGACTTGGGGTGGGTATCCCGCCCGTCGTTTTTGTTGCTTGACTCGCCCGCGCACTAGCCTCTGGGGGGAGCTTCTTTTTTAGCTGCGTGCTCCTAGCCTCCACCGCACAGCAGCCGCAGCCTCAGCTAAGAGGGTACGGGTATGGGATGTATGGCAGAGGGTGAAATGGGAGGGCTATGCTGTAGCTGTAGCGCGTGGGGTCGAATGACTTCCAAGGACGGGTAGGCGAGGATGCTCCTATTTAGCTCCCTTGGACACCGCCGGTGGGGTTCCGATTGTCGCCTGTGGTGATGCTGGATTGGGATTCGGCAGCGGAACAGACAGCTTGGAAGGATTGACTTGTGCTTGACAAGGGCACGGGGCGTGGCGGTAGTGGTGATGGCGGCTCGACTCGACTGTGACGCTGACGGCGACGATGCCGACGACAACGACAATGAAGATGAATCGCAGTGATGGAGCGAGTGGGTGCTGTAGAGGTCTGTCGTGCTTGTGGTTGATGCCCTGCTATGGATGGGCAGAAGTGGCGGATGGGGGAAAAAAAGTCGGTGGTATGGAGAGGTGAATTCTGGAGGGCCGTCGGCAAAAGGGTCAAGGTTGTGGACGACTCCCAACTTTAATACCTTGTGTACCGTCTGCCGCGTGTAATAAAATAAAAGGCAAGAAAAAAAGAGGTGTGTGATGGAGAACAAATCTGTCTGGTGCGAGTCAAGCCCCCTCCCCTCCCCCAGGCTTTTTATTCCTTGGCTCGGTCTCGTTTGTTCCTCTTTTCCCTTGTACTTGATCGACGAGACAAGATCCAAAAAAAAAAAGCAACCTTTCGAGTTCTCGAGCTACGTAGGGCTGACGCTGACGGCTGGCAAACGACGCTGCTCGCCAACTCAAAGGCAATTCAATTCAATCAATCAAGCCAGTCAAGCGGCCAACGAGCTGTGGGAGGCGTCTGTGGGCGATTGGATTTAGCGCCCGGTTGGGTGTCGCGAGAGTTAATTTGCAGGAGAGAAAACATGCATCAGAATCAGACACATCATATGTGCGGTTTTGCTGATGAGGACATTCTCCGAGCGATGCCAAAATCGGCGCCAAAAACAGGCTGGGGGTTTGGAGGTGCTTAATACCTGTGCTGCACACGGACCTGGGCCGCAGCCTCGAGTACCTCGAGTACCTTGGTATTCCGTGTACGGATACAGTACAGTACCTCCTTGGTTACGGGCCGAAAGTACATGTACAGAGAGAGACATGGGAGCAACAAAGGTGATGAACCACGCGCAGCAAAATTACCGAGCTGCTTTTGGGGACGATCCCGTTCATTGTCTGTCTGGGCCCCCGAGGACGCACGCCATAGCACTTGACCCTGTAAACGCTGTGCATGGACGTGCTTGGTCTGCTGGCCAGGGGGAGGCGCCGCCTGTACTGTAGGACCAGGGGTACACGTACGAGTCGAGTACTAAATACACGTCGGGGCAATGCCGCCACAGGCGTGACCCATACCAGTACAGTACAGTTGCACCTAGCTTAGTGCCTAGGCACCTACAGGACAGCAAAAGACAGCACAGCACAGCGCATATCACCTTTACATTGCACGTGCGAACCCCAGTGCCTAGACGGGCCTTTTGGGCGTTGCACAACAGCCGGACGCGCCCACGGCATTGGCCCAAGCGGCGAGTGGCGCTGAGCTGCAGCTGCGCAGGGTGATGGGGTGATGATAACTGGCCCGAAGTTGCAGTTTGGACGGGGGGGGGGGGATTTCTGGTGGCGTAAAGGCGGTCGGATATCGCTGGAAGCCCTCGTGTGATGGTGCTTGGTGCTAGCATGCGTGGTTGATGCTACTGTACGCAAAAGACCAAGAGACCTCTGGCCCAAGTACAACTGACAAGCCCGCTCCCGGGTGTCCACCGCCCGCTGCGGGTGCAAGTACAAGTACACCCGCGGCGTTGTACATCTGCTGCCGGATAGCGCTTCCTAGCCCCGTCGTCGGTGCCAGAAAAACGCCAAATCCGACCACGGCGAGATGACAAGAGACGAGACAAGAGACAAACCAGAACTGACCAAAAAAAAGAGGTCCCTCAATTTCCCCGTTGCGGGTTCCTTTACCAAAACTCATCCATCACCCGCCCTCCTCTCGACATCTCATCTCTCACATTTTTTTTGGCCGTCTCTCGTTCCCCCTTCCCATCTCTTGTCCCATTCTATCATAAAACGCTTGTGACACCGACATGGCAGCAAAAGCTGTCTTGTTTGATTACTCGTGCCTTGGGTAGCTGCGCGAACAAAATTGCCGCATGTACTGGATACAAGCACTGGACGTTGCAGGTCCCCGTCCCATTTTGCCGTGGCCGGGATCACCTTGATTTAAAAAAAAAAAAAAAAAAAAAGTCGAGTGGCTGCTCACCTGCTCCGTGCATTGTTGATTTGCTGTCGTCACTGTTTTATAAACTGTACGAGTACCCAAGCTGCATCTGCATCTGCATCAATGCAAACAATTGAGCCAACAGGCAACTCCCTTGGACGAGCCCCGAGCCAAGGCCACATGACGGAGCGGTGCCTAGTAAAAAGAAGAGAGTAAGAATTGGAAGTTAAAAATAAAAATAAAAACACCAGCCTGACACAAAAGTACGGGGTAGCCTATACTACGAATACAGCATGTACACGCTTGTGCCAGCCAGTGATGATGCCCTGGCGCCTCCAGGTATCGGTACATGGCACATGTACATGGCACATGTACATGGCACATGTACATGCCCAGTGCATGCTCGTCACCGCCCGAGGCTCTTTGGGCCATGATGCAGCTCAGAACAAGAACAAGACCAGACGAAACTGGGAATACCCAGCGCTGCGGGAATATGTATGACAGCCACTCCTCCACGCTCATGTCCGGCTCTGCGTCTCGTCTCGTCTCGTCTCGTCTCGTCGCTCTTGTACGCGTCTGGTAAGGCCTTGGACCTGCAAAGTCCTGCATCTGCGTGTTAGCGCCCTGCCACGTCCGTACCGCCCATCGTCGACTCTCAGCCTCGGCCGTCCAACAATCGCCCTCCCAGTCCGAGTACGAAGCCTTGTCGTCTCTTGTCTCTTGTCTCATCCGGGCTCTCCTCCAACCAACGGCGTGCATCTCCTCTTCTGCCCCCAAGCCATTGCATCACATCGCGTCGAAATTAAACCAAGACCAAAAAAAGTTGTTGGGCTTCACTGCAGCTGCATGCCGTGATATCACAAGCCACTGCCTCGACTTGTCTCCGGCCGTCCAGCTGAGGGTCCGCTCGCCATCCTGGCCCATAAGGGGTGCCACCTTGCAGCCCTGCCCGCATACAGGATCCAATTTTCCCTTCACCGGTCGCGCTGTAGTTTGTGATAGATGACCTATGGCCTGTGTCGGTTTCGCCCCCAAGGGAAACAAGAGGAAGAGAGAGAAAAAGCACCCCCCTCTGCCAGCCCGTCCCCCATCCCATCACCAACTCTGCGCTTTCTGGGCCTTGACCCCTCCCCGGAGGAGACTCGACACAAGTTGAACCGCGCGTGGAGGCCCATTTGATGATTCCCCCCTGGCCTGGCCTGGTCTGGCCTGGCCGATGCAGCCACCACTGTACTTCACACACGTACTCGTACGAGCACTCCGTGCCCCGTGCTCCCACAGCAGATGGACGACCACATGTACCCATCACAGCCTCATGTTGACAACCGCTCAGCCAGTCTAGAGCCAGTCTAGAGTCTCTGGTGGCCCCTAGCGCTCGTCTTCTCCGCGTTGCCAGTGTACACCAACTTTGCATGGTAGCTCGTAGTCGCACATCAACCCGTTGCCATTGGCGCGTTGCTTGTGACACTCCGTATAGGTAAGCAGACGGCCAGCCGCTTTTGCTCCCATTGGCATCGGATGCTTTTGCAATCACTTTGCCAGGCTATCAAATGACATGAACGGAACACCAAAAAAGCGACACGACATGGCGATGCGGAGCTGTACTCGGCAGGTAATGGAGTAGGACCAGACAACAGCACATGTATCCTGGCCAGCAGCTGAGCAGCACCCGTCAAGCACATCGACGTTATAACACTGCCAGCACGAAAAATCAAACTACATCACAAATCAATGCCCTTTTTTTTACGTGTATTTTCTCGTCCTCTGGCCTCCTTCATGCACTCCAGTTGCCCGGCTAATGAGTAACAAGAAGCAGCAAAAAGAAAAACACCACGACCCCGAAGCGGAGCTGTGCCCATCCGGTCCCCCCTTCAGCTCCGAACAAACAACATCCATAGCATTGCCTGTTTAGAGCGCCTCCATCAATGCGATGCGGCGCCAGTTTGTCGCAAGCCTAGCCAGCATACGGCAACGCCGCAATCAGATCATATACCAGGTACCTACATGACAGGTACGCAGTACAGCAACCATGGCCCCTTGCCCGGTTCCCCGTCGTCCGGCTTTTTCGCGTACCCACGGGTTGCATTGCCTTGGGGAGCATGTGGGATGTCAGTCTGTCTCTTTTCATCTCTCTTCATATTGTCTCCCTTGGTCCATGACATGGCCCCTACATGCGATATGGCCCGGACGCGGGAGTCTGCATGAGGGCATCAAGCTCCCCCATGTCATCATCCAAGGGCTCATACACACACTTTTGCGTCCCCCCCCCCCATTCGGGCTCGGGACCAAGTTCCCAAAACGTAATACGATAATAAACTACACACAAAATACTAGATGGAAGCGACAACGCACTTGGGTGTGGGATGAGCATCTCAAGAAAGAAAGAAAAAAAAACCACTGCCAAATGCACCGTCCTCCGTCGAATCCCCCGACGAGCAACGCTCGCTCCTCGGGCTTATTTCGCGCCCCGTAATCCGTTCCGTCTTTTTTTTTTTACATGTTCAAAAAAAACACCCTCCGAACCAACAACGGTCCAAATAAAGGTCAACTAGCGACTGTCCTTGTATCATAAATCCTTTTTTTACCTCTGCTCTGCTGTAGTCTCTCCGCGGATGCTTATCAAGCAAATCAAGGCTCCCCCCGTACCTTGAGTAGTCACGCTCCTCACTTCCTATTACAGCCGACAAAAGGGATCATTGTAAAACATGGAGGATCTACAGTATTTTATTATAGAGCATGTAACCAAACCTTTTTGCGCTCCGTGTATTTCACCTACCTGTAAAGAAAGGCGGATGGCCTTCTTCCTCTCCTTTACCAATCCAAACCACTGCGGCCTTTTTTTTTTCTTTCTTCCCGCCCCAAACCACGGAGAAGGTTCCCTAAACAAGAAAGCCATTTTTTTGCAGAGGTTGTCCTTGTCCTTGTATTTTGCGTCCCGCATATGTGACACATCACGCCGGCATGAACATGTCTTTTCTCTCTGCTCTGCTCTGCTCTGCTCTGCTCTGCTCTGCTCTGCTCTGCTCTGCTCTGCTCTGCTCTGCTCTGCTCTCGCTCTGCTCTCTTCTCATCGCTGCCTCATTTCA
>MDJU01000049.1:0-95376 GCA_001721665.1 Trichoderma pleuroti
ACGCCTCAAGTCTCTCGCCAACATCCTCAAGCTGGGCGAGGCATCGCCAACGCCGCCGCTCTCCTCACGCCGCACCGTATCCCACATGCTTCCCCTTGCCTTCCAGGTCAAGATGGTCACCGACGTCTCACCAAGATCGTCGCCGCTCGACCGGCGTCGAGCCCCATGCCTGGGAGGGCGAGATCAAGACCTTTGCCGACTGCTACGCCCGCATCGCCAAGGCTGAGGAGATCCTCGCCACCGCCGACAAGGACGTCATCAACCAGCGCCAGAACGAGCTCGTCAGCGTCGGCATGGGCTCTGCTGGCACCTTTGAGATGCCCGGCTCCAGCTACCTCAACGGCTATGTCCTGCCCAACCTCTTCTTCCACCTCACCACGGCCTACAACATCATGCGCAAGGAGGGCGTTCCCCTGGGCAAGCGGGCCTATCTCGATTCTTTCATTGGCCAGTACATCAAGCAGTAAATCAAAGCAAAAGCCAAAAAGGAGGATGAATACCAGAAATTGATGGAGGGACAAGTCGACCACAGACTGGAGTCGTTGGACTGAGCTGAAGGAATGATTAAACGACGGGTTCAATGTTTTTTTTTTGGTTCAATGAGCGCTGTTAAATCGCAATACCCAATGGATTCTCCTTTGCAAAAGAAGGAGACGGCAATGCATGAGCAGAAGAGTGAATTAATTTATAACTTATTCCCCATCAAAAGAAGCACAATTGCCCTTGCTTGATATTGCAGCCGTATACGTGTATTGATGTACTTGCACCTATAATTGAAAAGCGAGGTTGATGAAATTGATCCTCCATCTGTCAGCAAGGTACGTACATGCAGCTTTAGCTTTACCTCAGCATCGCCGTCGCGACAAATTTCTACTCTGCACCAGCAGCATCTCTCCAATTATTATTAAGCCAGACCTCCTCTCAGTTCCTCCCGCCACCAACAAGAGCCACGATCTCTCCTCCCTACAACATCAGCAGGAAAACATCATGTCGCCGTACTGGTACGCGCTTCGAGTCATCCAGGCCTTCGAGGACCGAATCATCGACACTGTAAGTATCCTCTAGACAACGCGCACGACTCCCCTCTCGACTATCGCTCACGCACAGCTCCAGATCCTCCGCCAGCCGGGCTTCCACAGAGCTGTCGGGCGCATCCACCGCGCCATCCACGAGAAGCAGCATGGCCGAAATCCGCACGAGCCGCTTGCGCCGGGAGAAGCTACGGGTACGATGCCGAGTTTTGAAGATTGAGGGGAGAGATCGAGCTGACGAGAAACTGTCTATTTGTAGCGGATCCGAACCCGGGAGGCCGAGCGGACGGATTTTTGAAGCATTTCATTGGCGAGCTGAGGAATCAGGCTCGTGGGAAACCAACCGACATTTCTCATAAGCCGCCTACGAAGTGAAACGACGCCCACTATAAGCTCAAAAGCGAAATCCCTATTTACGCCCGCCACGGCTGCGATGATATACCGGTGCAGATGAAGCTGATAATGGCCTCCATCTGAGAGGGAATAGCTATGCGCTGAATACCGCGCACTTGCACATTGTCGGGCGAACACCGAAACGAAACACCGCACGTCCACCATCGCCACCCCGAGCGTCGTACATTGAATGAGCATTTCTAGCCCTTTCCCAGAGGTGGTCATGACACCACCGGGCTCATACGATGCTTCATCATTGCCTGCGCATCATCGTAAGTCGCATACGAAGAGAAGGGTAGACAATTTGGCCGTTGTTGCTGTACATAGCCCAAACACTATATACTGCGTGGAGCGTGTCTGTATGCCACAAGCTTCAGCGATGGCAAGCCGTTGGAAATACGTCAATGTTGACATGAATCATGATTTTCATTTTGATACCCTGAATAAAAGGCACATGCAACTTCTTTCACACATCTCTTCCTTGGATGACCACTTAATGCCGTGCTTGCAGGATGCTGCAAAATCAACTCTCTTCTCTATGATGGGCACAAGCCCCGTGTCTAGCTCTATAGTGGCCAATAGCGCAGGCGCTTTCAACAACAAGCACCCATCCGATATGGTGTAGTGGCTAACATCGCTCGCTCTCATCCTTCGAGTGCCGAGCAGCCCTGGGTTCGATTCCCAGTATCGGAGACTTCTTTTTTTTTTCTTACATCATCCCAGCACACCATTCCGCCTGGGCGATGTCTTTTTTCTTCTTTTTTATTATTATAAATGTATCGCTATCAAGTGTTCTTGATAAACTACAGGTATATATATATGATTGTTAAAGCGAATGTTACCCAACTTCCCCTTGAATAGTGCCACGTATATAAGCATTCATTATCCAACACTCAAACTGCGTGGTATAGACCAATTGGTAATGGTATCCCAAGTAAGCCATGAGAATGGCCTATCCAGTCATGCAACGGCTGAAAACGCCTGGTATCTATCAGCCAAAATCGATACCCGCGCGCCTCTCTAAATACAAAACACCCCTGACCATCCACCAAGCGGTTACGTGTAAAAGCTATGCGCATTCGATCTAATCCCATCACAACCATCCTCACGCTGCAAACTGGCCCCAGTCTCCCCAATTGGGCGGGAGGCCAATATCAAGATTAGCTTCCAGGGCATCTTCCACAGCGTCCAGGTTAAAGTTGGGGTCAATGTGCCCAAACACATCCTGGCCTGAAATCGCGTCAATGACGGAAAAGTCAATGACATTCTCAAAGCCCAGGTTAGAAGTCATGGCCGTGGGGTCCCCTGACGGCGTAGGACCCAGATCGTGAGTAGCTGGCGCATCTTGATCATCCACTACGGGCTTTGGTGGTACTTCAGCTGGCTGAGGACTGAGCTCCTTGGCCAGCGTGTTGGCCGCTCGCTCCATTTCTCTTAAAACGCCCTCTCCAAGCCCAGCAACGACTCGGGCGCTCCAGTAATGTTCGCTATAAGAACGAAGGAGGTCGCAGTTTCTTTTAAAGGCATTCATTGCTCGCGTGCGGAACATTGGCAGTCGGCTGTGCCTCATCTTTCGATACTCGACGCTTAGAGCGAGCGACACTGCGTAGGGAATAAACGGAAGAGAGCTTAGGCAGTCCCTTGGTACTGCGCACGCGATGCGCTCGGCTGCAAGTGAACGGCGGGCATTGGCAGACGGTGGCGGCAGTGTCGAGGCTGCGATGATTGTTCCTGGCCGAGGAAGCCGGCACGATAGTATGATGACGGCATGATAAAATGTTTCAATGGTGGCTGGTAAAATTGGTCAGAAATATGGCCTCACATAGTTCCTCTGCAGAGAGCTTACCAATGAGAGATGTTGGGACTTTCAAGGCGTCCGCGTCCACAATCATTGCTTCGAGAACGGGGAGATCAATGTAGGCGACTTTATCAAAGCCAGACACCTGCGCACTAGGGCCAGGGCGATACAGCTCCACCACTTTATCCAGCCATTGTGCCACGGATAGCAAAAGCCGGAAGGCAGGCTGGCATTTCTTGATACAAGCATCGAGATCCGCCCCAATATCTCTCTCATGGATCAGGCACGGCCGTCCATACATGGCGGCATTTATCCTATCCAGCGCCCAAACTGCGCAAAAGAGATTTTCCAAGTCGCCAAAATTCGGCCCATCATATCGGAGAAGGTGTAACCCCAAGGTTTGGATGTGGTGGATTGCTCTACCCCCAAGCTGAGCCGGTAAATCGGACTCTTCAGCGCAAGTAGGCTGAGTCCAGAGGGATAGCATGGTGAGCGCTTGTATGTGTACCACTCTATCGGGAATAATACTCGTTTCCAAAATGGCACGGACCGAGGAAGATAATGCGCTGGAGAATTCAGAGGGCCGCAGTGGACTGGGGCCTTTGTTCTTGAGACGCAGATATGGAGTCATTTGGGGATCAGAGCCGGCTGCCAAACAAGCAAGTTGTCGTAGAACGATGCTGGAAGGGTTGTCTGTAGGCCCATTGAGAGCTGCCTCGGGGATGACGGGAAAGATGGGGTGAACTCTCTGCAAAAAAGTGCTTTCAACCGGGCATAGTCCTCGTCAGGGGGCAGGCAGGATAGGCAATGCTCTCGTACAAACGGGAGCATAAAGCTGTCCATGACGGGTGGAGGGCGTGACGTGATGAACTGGGACGGCTGTCCAGTAGTAGCTGCGGGAAACCATATGCCCACATCTCCTTTCTGTGATGAGGCACGGGTCACACTGGGAACTGCTGCTTCCATGAACATGCCCTCTGGGTTCAAGTCGCCCACAAAGCGTGACGACTGCGGTCGCGCGGCAATATCCTGCGCGATCTGTGCTGCAGGCGTATTTGCTTGCGTTTCGCCATGGCTGAAGGCTCCTGGAAGGGGTCGCCGCGAGACGGGTGATGAATGAGTGTTTAGACCAGGTCTGCCGGCTGGTGTCGCGGCGTCCTCTCCGCCAAGCGGCCTCATGCGGACTGACGGCGTGAGAGATGATCTAGAAGTTCCAGGTCTTTGTCCTGGTGTCAGAAATTTGGCAACAGGGGGGGTGATGCGGCAAGGCCTCACGAGGATTGAGAAGGTGACGTTTCCAGCAGGCCTTTGTGGTCTTCGAGGGAAGCGTCATCAACCATGGCATCTTCCGCATGGTTGCATTTTCGCTTCAAAGCCATCAGCAAGCCGTAAATCTACACATCTGGCAAAGGTGACATGGAGGAGTCACGATACCTTCTTGCGCCTGCACGACAGACAGGCCTGCTGGACCTGGCGTCGTTTCACGGGCAAACCGCCGCGGGCGGGATCAGACGCGACGAACTTTACTTTGCGTGCCGGCACGGCCATGGCGACATTGCCTTGGTGAGCAGCTGGAGGGTTGATCATTCGGCACCTGGAAGCGCCGTCATCTTCTGGCTTCTCAGGATGGCGGGCTGGGCCAGAGGAGCAGAATGTTGGAGCAAAGGATCAGTCCGAAGCAAGAGATTGAAGCATGACGGACGGGCATGAACTTGGCCGTATTATGGGGTCCAGTCGGATCGGTGGTAACCCGGAGGAATCAGCCAGCGTTAGGGAAGCTGGACGGTGCCATTGGAAGCGGTTAGTGGCCGTTGGCAAGGCGCTACAGGGCCTACAGGGCCTACAGGGCCCTTGGCCGCCCGCCACTGTCCCGTCCTGGGGCGGTTCGGTCAGCTAAAATTGGCATAAAAGCTTGGGCCGCGGACGGCATTTGCATTTGTCACGACCCCATCCATGCCATCCATGCCATCAATGCGTATGAATCATGGACATCGAATCACCTCCATGCTATCCATGTATCCATACCGTGGAACTTGATCGTGCCCATCTTGTCGTTCGGCAATCTTGGGCACTTATCTGCGCATGCAGCCTTATCTCTGCAAAAGGTACGAGGATGTACATGTTCCCACCCGTGCTAAGCCCTGCGGCACAGGTACATGTACCTGCGCCAGCCGCTGAGCTTAAGTGGGCGAGGCATGGACATGGACATGCACGTATTAGTCATTATGTGATCAATCTCGACATTTCACATCAACATGAATCCTTTAGACGAATATACCGAAGACGTTCCGTGCTGGACATTCATTGCCTTGTCCTGCATGATCCTGTGAGTCATCTCCATAGTCACCTTTACTCAACACTGAATCACGCACTTGTGTACTATTTATTTGGCATTGTGATTTTGAATCACAAAATATTCTAATTGTTAGCAACCTGGTCACCCTGTGACATGCAAGTTTTCACCACGATGAGGATGCACACAGCTTCCAATGACCATCATCACGGTTACTTTCCAGCTGATCCGCATGGATTTGGTGCTTCCATGGTTTTTTTTTTAAAAAAAAAAATCAAATGATTTCTATTCTAATCACTGAATAGATTTCTGCTCGAGGGGGAGAAAATGGAGAGATGAGGCGTGATTGTGAGCTGTCCATTCTGGTTGTGTTGCGGTGGTCTCCTCCTATTTGCCTGTTGGTCTTGTTTATGCACCGTTGGACGTGATATTGTGACTCCATGGTGCAGCCAATTGATGGTGATGATGCTCTTGCATCTTGCTACTGATTCCCTGTAGAATCACTCCATCTGTATATAAGCGTGCAAGTTCCTTACAGCCAGATGCATCTGAGAGTAATGCACGCACTTTATCCGCTGCGGTTATAAAAACATCAAAGTCCAGCCAAGAGACTCCATCATGATGCCAGTATTTGATATCGCTTACCTTGTGCAGCAAAACAGACAGGCTGCTGCTGTGCATGAGGCACCAATACCACCATCCGCTCCTCGGCCCTCTACTACGCGATTTACGGATAATCAACAGCCAAATGATGCTCGGGAGCAGTACTATCAATTACACCGAGAACCTCTCCAGAGGCCCTGGTACTATCGGAAACGGATGCTACCATTTGCAACCGTCATGACAGCCTTCTCCATAGTCCTCTGTTGCGTGATGTTGGCGGTGACACTGACACGAAAGTCCATATTCATGATGAAGTCACATCCAAAGGAGACGATAACACTGCCCGCGATAACCATGACAAAACACTATACTGTAAAAACCAGTACTTTGCCGGATAGGCCGAATTTGATGACTGTATCGAGCAGTCCTTCCTTGTTATTGACCACAATGATGAGCGCGCCGCCGTCCATGACTCCATTACCATGACCAATGCGACATTACCCACTGCAAGTCCAGCAGCTCCGATCTTTTCATCGCCGAATCTCGCTTTGGACTTTATATTGGCAGCCGTGACAGCAAAAATAATCGGCAAGTTCAGGTCCCTTACATGGAAAGGGATTCTGAGTGGAGAGGTGTTGGACAGATCTGAGACTCACATCAAAAACGCACGCAAGACGAAAAAGTGGAATCTTTACTGCAGCTGTGACAGATGATGCCGGTATCGCGCATTGCAGTTCGAAAGGTCGGAATATGCCACAGGTAACGACTGGTATACCGTCTGTTACGATAATTGATCATTACATGGTGTATGCGAATACCGGCAATCATGTTATGGTGTTTTGACTGGATGCCGATGGGTGGCACTGCAAGGTCGATGGAATTGTCAACACGACCATCTCCAAGACTCATTACTAGAGATGAATAGTTGTCTTGGCCTTTATTTATTTTTCTTCATGATTGCATATTTGGCTTTCAGCAGGCCGTTTTTTGTCTTTGTGGCGAGAAGAGACCCTACTTGCATGCCGTGTCAACAACAACAATAATCCACTTGTGCTGGGTTTATAGTGGGATGATCAGCTAGCATTGTCTTACCTGATATCTATTGTTTGGCTCACGCCCGTCGACTATTCTCCCCACATCCAACTACGCGTTGGTTAGGTTCTGCTCGCCCTTGACTCCGAGGGTTCTGTTGATAGTGGGATGAGAGGTATTCATACACTCTGCAAAAGACGCGACAGTACTTGTATACTGGAGTACTATCTATTTGTATTTTCTTTATCAAAAGCTGCCGCCACCTGTAGTCCAAGACATGCAACCCTTGATACCAAATGCCCCAACTCGTTGCAAGAGAAGCTCTGCCGGAGACGGTGGGGCCGGCTGTCCGGTGTACTCGGGCGCTAAGCCCCAGCAGGTAATATGTAAACAAAAGCTGCCCGAGTCGAGCATGGGTTGATGCAAGGGCTACACGCATGTATGCGCGTCCATGGCCGTGATAGGAGAGGGGCAAGTCTCTGACGCGGTTCAGCCCGTGTGTGGATGCTGTGTGTACCACAGGCCTGTTTACATATCTTGAATATTAGTGGTAGAAGCCAAGATTCTCCGCTGGGCTTATCTATATGCTCTGATATCCGTTCACACGGCTTGTCCTCATTCACACCCTCGTATTATTCCAAAAAAACTAAAGGTTTTCTTGAAGAGAAAAAGAGAAAAGAAACCAATACATCTAACGGTTCGCCGATATGGAAGATTTGGACCTTCCTATTGCGTTACGCCGCAGCCGACGATGCTGTGCGCGCACAGCTATCAAATCGGAGGTGCCTCCAGGTGTTTTGACGCCTCCAGAGACTCCTCATGGGAGAAAGAGAGGAATTCGTTTATCTGATCCCGATTCTTCTATAATCTCAAGCGGCCTTACACCAATGGTGCGGCGCACACATCTTGCGACTCCACAGAGTCGACGGTCAGCTGCCCGCATTAGAAGCCCCAGCTCAGCCCCACGACTCGGTCGGCATACGGCTCTCAATCTCCATCAGACAGTTGATGGTCGTGTTGAACGTCGGATGCGTCGCAACGGCTTCCGTGATTTACTTGGCAAGATTGAGCAACAGAAACGGTGCAAAGAACAGACGGCTCAGGCACAGATTGCCAAGCTCAAGGCTGAGGTCAGGGCTCGGGATAGTGAAATTTACGACTTACAAAATGCCACGGTCGTCATGGACACGGAGAGGGTATGGTTTCTAGAGCGGCAGGTTGAGGAGCTCAAAGATGAGCTTTCGAGGAACTCGGTTAAAGAGGGAGTGACTCAGTATTATAGCTGGGCCAAGTCACCAAGCGATGCCTCCAAAGATGATTTAATGGACACGGCTCGAGATGAGGATCATTTCGGCGACAGCACCATGTTACAGTTGCAGGCCAGCACGCCGGCAAGGGCAAGATCCTCGTTTATGACCCCTCCCGCAACAAGTCCACATTTGCCTGCATCTCCATGCTCCCGGGCTGCCTCACCAACACCCTCCTCTCGCGATACTCTGTTGTATTATCCAGACTCAGATAAACAGCTACTTGAAGAGGAGATTGCATCATTGCATTTTGAAGTGCACAGATTGACGGCAACTTTGGATTCATACCATGCTCTTGGTGCGCGCATTGGCGATGCGTTATCAGATGGCCCCCCGGAGAGAAGCAGAGCCTTTTCTACCCTTGAGGCTGTCGAGAACCAGGTCCACTTACTGCTACAAACCATGTCCGAACGGGCTGCTGCAGCTTCGCATCTCACATCTGCCATTAGCGAACTGGGGTTTCCCGGGGATGATGCCAGCGAAATGGTTTCGTCGCTCGCGGCTGGCTTTCGGGCTGTTCGTATCGAGCTAGAGTATCTCACGCCAGGAGAAATCACGCTACCACCCACTTCCCGTGGCGCCCAGGTGCTGGATCTTTTGTTGATGCGTCTGAGAGAGTTGGCAAAAAAGTCCATGGAAGATGACGAGTCAATTAACGAGTACCGTGAGATTGAGCAATCCCTACGCAAACAACTTGACTCACGAGTCTCTGTCATGGATGAGCTCAATGAGAAAATCGCAGGAGTATACCGCGTGCTCGACGAGAAGGATAACCGTGTCAGAGAGCTTGAGGTTGGCAATGACCGGCTTAAAGGTGCGGTTGACGGCTATGTTCAGGATATCGCAGAGCTTGAGAAACTCGTAGCACGCATGGAGAAGGAGCACCGAGAATCTACAAATACGCACACCTCTCAGCAAAAGTCGAGCCAAGATTTAATCGCAGCCAAAGATACAATCATCGCCGAACTGGAAGCTAAGATTGAAGAGGCAGTCGCTCAAACCGCAGAGCTCCTCAAAGAAATGAGCGCTACCGAAGTTTCTCTGACCAGGCAGACGGCTGCCATGAGTAGACAGCATAGAACGGCCCTCGCACTTCGAGATGCGCGAGTCTCCGAGCTGCGAGGCGATATTGACAGAGTCAACGATTCACTACAAGTTGCGCAAGAAACCATTCACGCTCTTCGGATAGAGAATAGCGGGATGAAGGGTCAGATGGAAGAAGAAAGGGAAAAAGCCAAACACGCTATGGATTCGATGAAGGAGGAGCTACAAAGAGTCTTGCGATTGAGCCAGAGTTTCCTTGGTGAGCCCAGCAGTGATCCAAACAGCGAATATGGTCGTAATGAACCAGATCGGTCGGGAGGATACTTGAAAAACCTGCGGCGGAGAGGGAGTAGAGGACTGAGGAGGAGATATGATAGTGGTCTGGAGCTTCTCAATGAGGACGATGTAGACATTTGAAGCGGGTGATTTTGCATAGCGATAGATCAACTTACAAGGCATGCATATCTGGCGTATCAATAGTTGTTCTTTAAAGTTATTCCTTTTAATGAGAAAAAAGGTTCATGTCACACATCTGGCAGGCATCAAGAAAGGGAACATTAGAGTAGAGACATCAACTTTCATAAAATTTCATCCATCATATAACATTAGATACCTATGAAGAAAGCAAATACTTAACCAGTAGATCATTGTTCGCTATGCGGCTTGCTGAAGCTGTGTGTTGTAGTATGAAAACGTGCTAAACGGAGTCAAGAGCAAAAATGCATAGAGACGCGGTACAAGCTCCCCCTTAACGAGAGAACATTGAACCCAAACCCAAAAATGAATGCCAACATACTTTTCCTTCTCGTCCACTAACCCCCCGTTCAGGGCGTCAAAGGGGGGCGTTGTTCCCTTTATTTGTTAAACTTCCAATTGGGCGTGTAGTCCGGATGCAGCTCCAAATCTAGGACCAGGGCTCGGAACAGTTCGATGGGCATGAAGTTGGCCTTGAGGAACGCGTCGTTGAAGTCCTTCTCAGACATGTGATTGCTCTCCAAAATCTCCCGGCGAAGTTCAAACAGCTGCAGGGCGCCGAGCATGTAGCCGGCCTGGTAAAGAGGGCCGTAGTCGCCGTTGAACGACCTCCTGACTTCACCCTCGGCAGTGGACCTTTCGTGGCCGACCCATTCGACCAACAGATCAATGCATTCTTGGGGAGACATGAGGCCGAGATGGAACTTGAGAGAGAAGATGATGCGGGCGCAGCGGTGCATTCTCCAAAACATGGTGCCGATGCGGTCCTCGGGCGTCTCGAAGAAGTCGCCGCGCTCCCAGAAGACATACTCCCAGTACATGGCCCAGCCCTCAATGCTGAAGGGCGTGGTGAAGATCTGCCTGTGGCTGTTGTGCCGCTCGCTCATGTAGAGCTGGAGGCGATGGCCTGGGATCATCTCGTGGAACGCGGTTGCGCGGGCAAAGTGCCTGTTGTTGCCACGCATCACCATCTTCTTCAGCTCATGGGGCATATCGGCAGTTGGGTAGGCGACCATGATGAGAGGTCCGCCCAGGAAGAAGGGTGCGACCTTTTGCATCTCGGGGCCCATCATTGTCATGCGAGACACCTCCTCTGCCAACGGCGGGACAGTAACTAGGTCATGCTCCTTGACAAAGGCGGCACCCTCGCGGACGAGCTTCTTCACAAAGCTGGTCTGCTCGCCGGGAGGGACGGCGTGCTTCTTGACAGAGTCGAGAGCCTTCTTCCAGTTGTCGCCGTAGCCAAGCTCCTCAGAGGCTGCCTTCATCTGCAGTTCGCAGTAGTGGAATTGTTCCTTGGCCAGAGTGATGAGCTCCTCGGGCGAGTAGGGAATCATCTCGGCCTCCAACTCAGCCAGCAACGCCTCTCTGCCAAGAGGCTCGCCGATGATATCGCCATTCTCTCCCTGGTGCATTTTCGCCAACTTGTTCTGGATGAGGGGGATGAATTGCGACATGGCAGAGTCGGCTTCCTTCCACGGCGCGGTGGCCCACCAGTCGAACATGGGATCGTACGATGAATAAAAGTTGAAGAATTCCTGGAGGTGGCCGCGCAGTTCCGTGACCACCTTGGAGGCTCTGAAAGCCGCCGTCTTGCTAATCTTGATTCTGTCATTCTCAATGCCGTCCTTGACCTGGTTGACCAGCCTTGCAATGTCGTCGAGTTGCTGGGCGACCCGCTCATTCGACAGGGGGTCGACGTCTCGGCGAGCTTCGCACAGCGTTGTGACGAGCTGTGCAAAGGGAATCAAGCGTTGGATCTCCTTGTTGGCCTCCTTCTGGGCGTACAGCTGGTGGTTCTTGCGCCTGAGGAAGTTGCGGAGGAGCAAAAAGTCGATCTTGTCCGACTGGTTGAGGGCTTCAAAGTCGAGGCTGAAAAGGGACTTGAGCTCATCTGAAAAGTAGCGGCGCAGCCGTTCGTGACGGCCGGGCGAGACGGAGATGCTGTAAAAGACCTCGAGCTCCTCGACGTCGACTCTGATCCTCCTCACGCGATCAGGCAGCGATTCGGACGAGACGGTTTGTGCTGGCTTTGGCAACGCGACCCAGAGGTCGTCCATGTTACCGCCACTTGGGCTGGTACCGCCACTTGCACTCGACACGCCGCTGCCATCGAGAGACGGGTCAATGGACGGCGCAGTCGACTGGATTGTCGACTGGGCCGTCTCAACCTGACTGGTATCACTCATGATGAAGCTTCCTAATCAGTAATAATCAAATTGGACTGGAGACTTCGTGTTGAACACTGGGCAGCTCGTTGCTGTAAGCTCCACGCTAGGGAGTTACTACTTTTACGGTGAGGGGAGAAGCTTTTGCAGTGGGAAAAGAAAGCTCCTGACATTGTACCGTTGATACGCGCGAATCGAGTTTAGTGGTTCTGTACGTGTTTATGCCGGGCATAAGGTAATGTCGAGTTTGCATAAAATAGTGTAACTGGTCGTCTCCGTAATACTCCGGCCTCTTGCGAGTCGGCAAGATTCAGCCGACAACGGACTGTCCATGATGGCGAGGCACAGTTGGACAGCATCTTGGCGATGGGGGGTTTGAAGGGATACCAAAAAAAAAAACTTTCCAAAGGGGAGGAGATTTGGGTTTTGTAACAGTGAAACATGAATACGAAACAATAGAGAAACTGGCAACCTTCTCTAAACAAACGGTCTCGCCGAAAAGGCCAATTTCCGATCAGCCACAGCTTGCCATTTCCCTCACGGTCCGAAAATTGCCTAAAACGGGCTTACAAATGACTTGTGCCGAAAGCCGGTGCCGACGCCTTATCATGTACTAGGAGCGGAAAGGGGTGGGCTTGATTTGATAATAACTTGGTGCTCTTGACTCTTTGTCTGACAGACAGAATGGAAATGAAAACTCTTTGAAACTGGGATACGCCATAGAATATCTGTTTGACGAAGAGCAAGAAGAAAACAGCCGGAAAAGGTAAATACGAGAAGAGAAGAAGAATGGCATCAACCCCTTTCCGCTCGATTCTGCGGCGTCAGCTCCAGTTGGCGTATCGCCCACGACCCCAGTTCCGTGCCCAGTCATCTACACCAAATTCATCCCAGACGCAGACGCTGGGCAAAATGTCACCAGAGACGGCGAGCAGCAGCCTGCCCACGGTCTCAGCAGCAGCACAAAATGTGGCCGCGCCGCTTCCCCTATGGCAGCGTCTGGGCCCGATAACTCGCGTGGCTCAAGCGTATGCACGATCTCAGAAGAAAAGGCCTTATATGACTCAAACCATAAGCACCATTTGCATCTTCTTCAGCGCCGACCTTGTCGCTCAGAGCATGAATGATGATGACTACGACCCTGTGCGGACGGCGCGAAATGTCTTCATCGGAGCGGGTACCGCCATTCCGGCATATACATGGTGAGAAAAATTGCATTCGCTGCGTTGAGGCGTGAGGAGAATATATATATGTATATATACTGACGGCCTTTGCTCTACAGGTTCCATTTTCTGGCCAGAAACTTCAATTACTCATCTCGTGCAGCGTCTCTAGGAGTCAAAATCGTCGTGAACCAGCTTCTCTTTGCCACTTGTATGAATGTCTACTTCTTCGGCATGCAAGCCCTTCTCACCGGCGAGGGCATCACCGGCGCTGTCCAGCGTGTCAGAGACACTCTGCTCCCAAGCTGGCTCAATTCCTGCAAAGTATGGCCTTTTGTCATGGCATTCAACCTTTCCTATGTGCCTCTAGAGTACCGACCCCTCTTTGCGGGAATGGTCAGCCTCGGATGGCAGTCCTATCTGAGTCTCTTGAACAGGTGGGCAGAGCTTCGCCAGGCTGAAGCTGCACAAATGGATATTCAGCCTGCGATGATTGCTCAAGCGGCGTGAAGTTATAGAATGTATAGGACTGGAGTGATTTCATGCGTTTAGAAAGGGCGATGGTGGATAAAAAGGTATAGAGCTTGGGTTAGACGGCACGCACTGTGCTTTGCTTCATTTTTTATTTGTTCCAATGTATTTCATATTTGACATTCCGCACCTATATATTCTAGAAATGTGAATTGCCGTCAAAGACAAGACGGCGCAATTACAAAATAATAAACCCAGTCTACCCAATCTACCCATATCACCGCCCTCATACTTTTGCAAGTTTGACGTAACAGTCCTTTGGTAGATTTACAAAACATTCATGAATGTCCGGACTGTTCAACGACCCATCTAGTAGCTGGAACTCAAAGTTCCATGTTAACAATGTCATTACTGTTCGTAGCTTCATATACGCCAGCCTTTTCCCAAAGCACTGCCTAGGCCCAGCCGAGAAGATGAGCGTTGGCCCTGCGTTCTGGTCAAAGACTTCTTCTTCTCTGCTCCCGTCAGCACTCTTGACCATCTTGAGCCACCTCTCTGGCTTGAACTCAGATACGTCATCTTCCCAGCAGGGAACTCGGTCTTTGGACTCTTGTGACTCTGGAGAACGCAATGACTCGGGAATTGGTAAAGCTGGCTCGGTCATGGACGGGCCGGTGACGGTTAGGATGACATCCGCGCCCTTTGGAATTGGATAACCCAGGATTTGCGTGTCGCAAGTCGCTGTTCGGGCGATCAGTGTCGCAACAGAACCACAACGGAGGGTTTCTTCCATGACGGCATCCAAATAAGGTATCGACGTTCCACAAATCTCCTCCATTGTCGGGAATCGAGAGTCTCGGTAAGCGTCGGAATAAGCCTGTCGCAGGGCGTCGCGAAGGCGAGACTGGACGGACTGGTAGGTTGACATGAACTTCACCCACCACGAGAGGCTGGCGGCCGTGGTATCGTGACCACCAAGGAGATATCCGAGAATCTATTCAAAGCTGTATTAGCATATTTCATTTCTCAGATCGATGCGAGCGCGTATATCTTACTTCATCTCGAATCGCAGGCGAGTAGTAATCCGGCAATCGGTCAGCCTCCTTGGCAGCATTCATCTCTCGCCACAAGAGTTGATCCAACGCACTCTCGCATCCTTCTGCGCCAGCCGAAACAAGTCTCGGTAGACTCCGATCTATCTGTCGTTTTACCAGAGCCCTCCTATTCCACTGGGCTCGGGCATGTCTTGGTTTGAGTAACGCCAGGAATTGCGAAAAGGTGGGAAACGGGCTTGCCTGAGCTATGGATACCATTTTCGGGATGTCGAGGAGAGCCTCCAGCTCCGGTATGGCTCGAGCTTGTGAAAAGTAGACTGGTCCATCCCCCATTGTTGGAAAGGTGGGATTGGTCGACTGCACATGAGCAATTTCATGCCGTAGCGCAGACTTTGTATCTTCCATGCCAAAGGCGACGCCGCATATCATGTCGAGAGTCGCTGAGTAGAGGTCATTCCCTGCCTCAAAAGGTCCGCCATGAGCCTTGTATGCCTTTAGGTTCCACAAGGCAACAAGAGCAGTGGCTTTTTCATATACGGGAGGCGCTGAGACCTATCATATTGTTAGTACATAATTCCTGAAGAGAAGATCAGGGAGTTTGTTAGTTGAGACGAACCTTGTTGAGAAACTTTGATGTCATGAGGTCGCGAACAAGTTTCTTGTTGAACTTGAATTGGGGATCCGCAGTTGGCATTGCGAAATGGAAATTCGGAGTCACCACGCCAAACAACTCTCTATTCCTGACCCCTCTGTCAAATTCCTTGGACCGCCGTGAGCAAATGTCCATGACTTCGCGATAGTCGGACACGATGATTGTCGGTGTGCGGAACGGAAACAGAAAGACTTGAGACACCGCCGATCCATGCTGCCGGGGCTGACTCCATATCCATTGGCGCCGGTAGCGTACTTTTTTCATGACGGGAATATCCCCAAAGAGCCTTTTGGCAGACTCATGGTTGTATGGAATGCCTGGCAGCGGCCTTGGCAGCGCGGCAAGGTAGAGCGTATAGATCAAGATTAGGGCGATCGACCCCTCGATGAGAATCCAAAGCCAAGCCATAATATATTACTCCGTACTAGCCGCCAGCATACATACCAGGTGCCAGGTAGATGGTTAGTGAATTTTGTAATAAACAAGTCGGCAGTGGACGGCCAAGACATAAAAAGCACAGCAACTGCCGGATTTCGACTAAAGAGGAGTATCCAGTTTTGGCAGCCGGGGTCTAAATAGGCGAAAGGACTTGAACGTACGACGGTCTAATTAGGATCGACAAATGCATTGAAAAATCCGGACAAGGCTCGACGCTTACAGCTCGATTAATATGCCACTTTTCGGCTGTTCGGCAAGGGATCCCGTATTGGCAGTTGACACGAGCACGGGCCAAACTGAAGTCTGATGGATTGCTCAAGCCTCTCCTGTGATCCACAACAGGGACGGGTTGTCCGTTGACACAGAGGAGAAGAAGTCCTTTTCTTCTTTCTTTTTTTCTTTTTCTCGAAGATAATAGTTGAACTTGACAACAGTGTGTGCTACAGGGGCATTTGAATCATCATGTTTCAGAATGTCTTGCATCTCTGTCACGTGGCGAGAGGTTTCGAAGGTGTTCCACCGCAAATGTAGGGAGACTCGAGTTGAGATTCTGGCTTAGTTTGTACACGTAATGTTTGTCGACGGAGCGTTGACATGTAATGTAACCTGACGGACAAACAAAACTAGAGCGCATGCACTAGCCGATTGTATCATTGTCTTGGCCGTTATCTTTCTCTACCTACATGTGGTGCAACTCTTGTAAGATGAGTGAAACCCGAAAGAGCGGCGGACATTGAACTGCTTTGGAATCGAGCACTTATAACTGTAACACACGCTATTTACATGTATCTGCGCATACTACTCATATCCATTGATAGTACACATGTAGAACCGATTGCCAAAATAATACTTTATTCTCTATTGTTGATAGACCTTTTTCGTACTCGTTGCTTGAGTCTTTGTATAAGTGCGGTGTAGGATTGAACACAGGCAAACAGGCCATGTACATATGTGGCTAGGCAATAGGATTGCCAGGATTGCTGATGAGAGCGACACAAACAGGATCCATCTCAAGGCGACTCCGGGAGCAAACAACTCAGTTGTTAACAATAGGTCAATAGTATTTGTAGGTACTCCATGACCCGATTTCAGCCTGCATGCACGCACACGGACATGTACACACCACTACCAACGCCAAGGTGGGAAAATCACCAAAGGCAGAGTCACTACAAGTCTAGATAAAGGAATGACAGTTTTATGATGCAAATTAAGGAACACAGCATCTGCTGTGGCAAGCCGTGCTTATCTTGTGATACTTTTGAAATTGATATGAAGCCTCAATGTTACGTGCGCATGTTGTGCACGTGTGCATCCTGCTGCCGAATCCTCCCAACGTTGCGCCTTAATATGTACATGGCAGTTCGATGACATCTCAATCCCTTGAACATCATGGCATACATGAATTTTCAACGGCTCAGATTCCCATCTAACTACATGGAGACATATCCGTAGCAGCAGGCAAATATCGTAGCGCCCCTTAAAGTGTCCAGATCCAGGTCTAGGTACAAACATTTGATGACCTTTATGCAAATATCCATGTCCGAATAAACCAGCGGCAATCTGCAGTAGCATCGCAAGCCTCCACTGGAAAAAAAGACCCGATGCCGCTAAACCAGAGCCCTGGCAGCCAAGGCCCAGCGCCTAAAGAGGCCTAGGGTCCAGCGACAAAGGGCCAGGCACGGGACAGTAAGACGTCATCGGACCCCCTAAAGCTGACCACATCCAAATCGAAGCTTGCACGAGCATTTCCGGTGCAACTCCAGCGGCGGCCTCGGACCTCGTGACGCTTCATTCTCTGCCAGCCTTGAACCCTCGGCCTCTGGATCGGCGCCTGTCTTGCTTGACACAAGGCTCAGCCTCGTCTCGGCAAGGCTATCAACGACATCCTCGATGCCCAAGCACTCGCTGCCGGCGCCATGCTCTCCAAGCTCTTCTCCACGGCGGTAAAGCTCGCCCTGCCGTCATCGCAACGGTCGGCGTCGTCTTATCCGTATCGACCCTTGAGCCAAGATGACGATGACGAGAACCCAAACGATGGCGAGAGGCCGGATGAGCCCTCCCAAGTATCCGAGGCGCAGTCCAAGATTCATCGAGATGCCGCGGCCATGATGCTCATCAAGCTCGGCCGTTCGCCAGACGAGATCATCACCGTTTCTCCGGCCGACGATGCCCGTATTCTTCGTCGCATCGACCTCGCCCTTCTTCCGCTCATGCTGTCCGTGTACTTTCTCCAGGCCCTCGACAAGGCTACGCTGTCATATGCGTCCATTTTCGGCCTCATCGACGACACGGAGTTGGTGGGCGACGAGTTCTCGTGGCTGGGTAGCATTGTTTACTTGGCGCAGCTCATCATGCAGCTGCCCTTGGCATGGGCCTTGGTCAAGCTGCCGATTGGCAAATTCACGAGTGCCATGGTTCTTGCATGGGGAATCACCTTGACCGCAATGACATGGGCGCATACGTTTGGACAACTCATGGCCGCTCGTTTCTTCTTGGGTGCTTTTGAAGCTTGCGTTGGGCCGGCCTTTGTTGCTATAACGCAGATGTGGTGGAGGCGAAGGTGCGCTATTGTCTCCAGGCCTCGTATCTGTCACTGAGAAAATTAACGTTTTGTTGCAGAGAGCAGACAATGAGAATCGGGTCATGGTATTGCATGAACGGCTTGACCTGGGTGGTGAGTCGACTATAGCTTTTATAATAGTACTATTTACTGACCTGGGAATTTGCAGTTTGGAAGTCTCATCACTTATGGACTCGCCAGTATAGAATCAAGCATGAAGCCTTATCAGGTAAACTAACATCATGTTTCCCACTCTATCCATGCATACGCTAACACTATCCCAGATCATTTTTCTCTTCTTTGGTGCCGTGACAGTTGCGGTATCTGGCGCCATGTTCTTTTGGATGCCGGATTCTCCTACTGAAGCAAAATTTCTCAGCGATGAAGACAAGATCCTTGCTATAGAGCGACTTCGAAACAACCAGATGGGGGTCATGTCGCGAGAATGGAGATACGCTCACTTCTTCGAGACCTTGCGAGATCCCAAAACCTGGCTGTGGGTAATCATGATCTTTTGCATCTCGGTACCTTCAAATGGTATATCAACGTTTGGACCTCTCATTATCAAGTCATTTGTGACAGACCCCTACAGGACAATATTGTTCAACGTTCCAGTGGGGTTGTCGCATGTCTTGGTCGTTTCATTGAGCGCGTACGCATCAATGAAGTGGAAGCTCAAGGGGCCAGTTATTGCTCTCTTGTGTATTCCTCCAATCATCGGGTTTTCAGTTTTGCTGCATTATCCACACGATATTGAACACAGAGGAATTTTGCTTGCTGGATATTTTTGCCTTTCCACATTTACAGGCATCAGTAAGTGTTCTTTCGAACTCGTAATCAAACCCTTCAGCAACTAACGCCTAACAGCACCGCTCATCTACTCATGGTCTGCACAGAATACAGCTGGAGACACCAAACGTAAATGCACTTCGGCGCTGGTTTTTATTGGTTCGTCTGCTGGAAATATCGTCGGGCCCTTACTTTTCACACCCGACGAGGCCCCGTCATACTCAAGAGGCTTGCGGGCAAACATTATGTTTTTTGCCATGGTTGCTCTATTCGTTGGCATTACGTCGGTCTACCTGAAATTTCTCAATTTCAATCATTCTAAGCGAAGAGTGGCTTTGGGAAAGAGTGCAGTCATTCTAGACATGAGTTTGGAGACGGCAGAAGAGGTAGAGGCGCATGGAGGCGTTGGAGCAAGCGATGCGAGAGGGAACCCAAAGGCTTTCTGCAGAAAACGGAGATACCCGCCTAGGAGGCGACGAAGAGAATGGAGTGCAGCCGGATGATGTCAAAGGGCGAAAGGCCTTTGCGGATATTACTGACCTCGAGAATGAGGACTTTGTCTTTGTGTTTTGAACTGCGTTGAGTCGGCGCTGGATACCCAATCATTATTTGCGCCCTTTTGAGGTTATTTTTCTAATTCAGAAGCCTGCTGGAAATGTGACCAATTAGATCAGCAAACCACGCTCTACAAGAGGGGGCTGTTGGTACAATAAACCATTAATAGATCTGGACTGATTCTAAATCGGCCTTGGGATGTGCCTGATTGCCGTAGCCGTAATGGATTCGACCATCCCCCCTGAATAGCCCCCTGGTGCCTGATTGTGTGCTCTGGTCGATGTGGACATATATATATATATATGTGTGTGTGTGTGTGTGTGTGTATGTGTAGGTACTTTATATACCCAAATCAGCAACATCTAAATCCAGAGGCTTCGCATCATCGCACACAGCTCACGACTCTCGCAATACAGACAGATTTCCTACGAATTTTGAGATGAGTCGAGAGCTTCACATGCACTGAGCAGACAAGCTTAAACTGGATGTGATCTGAAACCATGATTGTAACGAATGCACGCACAGCCGACTTCGTAGATGCTTTGTTGCCACTTGAACAACGTCAATGACGTGTCTTTTCTTTGTTACAATTCGATTCCTTTGTTCTTCATGTTCAAGAAAACCTTTGTTCAACGAACAAAGACTGTTACTAAATTTGGCAATGGTGACGTGGCCATGAAGGAAGAGCAGCCTGTCAGGGGCTTCGCAGTGGGATAGCTAAACGGAAATATCTTTGGCGCAAACCGGGTTCTGAAGCTCACAATGGAATATAAAAGAGAGGAATACCCCCCTCCCTTTGTGTTGGAAGGCAAAGAGAAAAGACAGTCACTACTTGATCCCTCACTGCGCAATACCGGCTTACATACAAACTATTGCTTTGTGCCTCTTTGTCTCTTCTCTCTTCTCTCGATCCAGACTTCTGACAGGTAGCAACCTGTAACATCCATCAGCGACATGGCAGCCTTAGGCGGTGCCACTGAGCGAACTCTGCTTCCTGCGGACTATACTGTCGGCTGGATTTGCGTCTACTCCGAGGACCAGATGGCCGCGATAGTCTTTCTCGATGAAAACCACAAGATACCAGACTATCTGTCCCCTTGCGACACTAATGCTTACTCGTTGAGGCAAGATGGGGGGGGGCATAATATTGTTATTGCAGGCTTACCGGCTGGAGAATACGACGTATCAAGTGCCGCTGCCGTTGCAGCGGACATGCTTCGTAGCTTTCCCAATATCAGAATCGGTCTGATTGCTGGCATCGGAGGCACTGCGCCAAGTTCAAAGCACAATGTACGGCTTGGAGATGTTGTTGTTAGTGCCCCTCTCGATCGTATCGAGAGTGGTTTCCCGTATATGTTTGGTGAGGGAATGCAAGACCGAATGTTCGACATGAAGAGTTCTCGTATCAAGCAACAGACACTTGTTCGGACTGCCGTCAACCGGCTTAAGGGGGATTATCAGACTCGGGGTCACCAGATTGACGAAAATATTCGCAGTGTCTTGGAGAAGTTCCCAAATCTAAAGCAGACGTGCAGACGACCGCAATCAACCAGCAATGAGCTACATCAGTCTACAGTCAATCGCCTTTCATGCACTGAAGAAGACTGCACAACTTCCTGCGGAAACGATGTGTGGATGTTGGTATCGCAACCGGAACGGACTCAAATCGAGGATAAAATTAGTGTTCATTATGGCTTAATCGCTCCGAAAGGCCAGGTACTGAAGGACACCATCCTCCAAGATAGGGTAATTCGGGACAAAGATGTTCTATGTTTGGACACGATAGCAGCTGGGTCAATGAATTGTTTTCCCTGCTTAGCTATTCGCGGCATTTGCGATTATTCAGATGCTAACAAGAATGACGAATGGCGAGACCTCGCAGCAATGGCGGCGGCAGCATGTGGAGAATAAGATCTCCAAGCAGGAAATTCAGGATGCGAAAAGACTTGTAGATGTACGAAGTCACGGGGAGTTGATTGCAAGGAGTTTAGACAAGTGCAGGGATGGAAGGTAGATACATTTCGCAGATGCCGATTGCTTTTTAATCATCACAGACGTGCAATATTAAGGCTTTTCTATGCTCAACATAATGTCTAAGGAACGTGAAGTCTACCCATGTAACTACAGGCGCTGTGAGATTTTCTCATTGTGCGTCTACATGTGAATTTGCTGACCCAACTGCCCACTGCAGAAGCTGCGATCTCATGGGCAATTAGGCTTGAAGATGAAGGCATACTGAAGCTGCTGCGAGAATATAGCAGCAAACTTGGATACAAGGTCACCTCAATATTATTTAAAAATAGATGGATGGCTATTACACAACATATTAAGCCGCTATTGTCAGACGCCTAGCTATGTGCATTGGGTGGTAAATCGGACATGAGCTTGAGCCCGCCTTGCAGCTGGGATGAACTGCATGTGTCTCGTTTCCATGCGCAGCTACAGTCGCAGGGCTATGTAATCAATTGGCCAAAAAAACCAACTGAGATTCCTCCAGTCACATGCTGTCCAAACGAAGCTCAAGGGATGAACAATTGGCTAATACTGCGAGTATGTGGGCTTTGCTGGAGATGTGAGCTGTCGCATGAGGCGGTGCTGGCCAGTGAGCGCATGCAAAGTGGAGGCTGGGGCGAAAGCCACGACAGCATCCGAGGCCGCCATGGAGCTGATCGAATCACTGACGCGAAGCTACTGGACGGCCAAGGAATTACATGCTGCTACTTGTATTCATCTCGTAAACAGACAGAGAAAAAAACAACAGCAAGGGATTGGGATTTGAAACCTGTTGTCGCTTATAAAATACCTATAAAAGGGCGGGCGCTGCATCGACAAGCTCCAGCATTTCACATCCAACACGGCTTCTGCTTCTTCTACTACAGGGTATCAGCAACCATTTCGTCATCGGACCATAGCACTCCCCAAATACCTCACTCTTCTCGCCGGTCTGGTCCTGCTCTTGTCCCTCATTCCCATCATCAATTTTTCTACATATCAAACAAACATGTCGGGAGACGGGTATCGTTCAGTCGCCTATTTCGTCAACTGGTACGTATCATACATATCCTACATAATTCCATCAACATCCCAGCATTTACATGTACGTCCCGGCTGACACGGCTTCTCCGAAATCAAGGGCCATCTATGCTAGAAAGCATCGCCCCCAAGATCTCCCCGTTGATAAACTCACTCATGTCCTCTATGCCTTTGCCAATGTCCGCCAAGATAGCGGGGAAGTGTATGTCTTGAATCTCTGTTACCCCCCTTTCGTGATTATAGCGCGCTAAGTACATGTAACGATAGACACATGACGGATGGGTGGGCGGACACAGACATTCACTGGGAGGGCGACTCGTGGAATGACACGGGAAACAACATGTATGGATGCCTCAAGCAGCTGAATCTCCTCAAAAAGCGCAACCGCAACCTCAAAGTTTTGCTGTCCATTGGCGGCTGGACATACAGCGGCAACTTCAAGGGTCCCGCCAGCACTCAGCAGGGCCGTGAGACATTCGCCAAATCCAGTCTCGAGCTGCTCAAAAACTTGGGTTTCGACGGACTCGATATCGATTGGGAGTATCCTCAGAATGCAGACGAGGCCAGGAATTTCGTCGAGCTTCTCGCCACCGTCCGCAGAGAGCTGGATGCCTACTCTGCCACTCTTCCAAACTACAGCCACTTTGAACTGACTGTTGCTTGCCCCGCCGGAGCCACGCACTTTCAGAAGCTTGATGTCCCCGGAATGGATCGATATCTTGATTTCTGGAACCTAATGGCTTACGACTATGCGGGGTCTTGGGACCAGACGAGCGGCCACCAGGCGAACCTCCATCCATCATATGAAAACCCTACATCTACTCCCTTTTCTACTGATGCAGCCATCGACTTCTATACCAGGAGTGGCGTGGCGCCCAGCAAGATTGTGCTCGGAATGCCCATCTATGGCCGTGCCTTTGAGAATACCGATGGCCCTGGCAGGCCTTACAATGGTATCGGGGAGGGGTCGTGGGAGAATGGCATCTTTGACTACAAGGTTCTCCCTCACCAAGGCTCTCAAGAGATTTGGGATCGAGCAACTGGCGCCAGCTACAGCTATAACCCGCAAACAAGGAAGCTTGTCTCCTATGACACCCCTCATGCCAGCAGAGCCAAGGCTAGGTATATCAAGGAGTGGGGTCTTGGAGGAGGCATGTGGTGGGAGAGCAGCGGAGACAAGGAGGGCCCTGACAGCTTGATTGGGATCGTGGTGAATGAGTTTGGAGGCCCTGGGGCGTTGCAGAGGAAGGACAACTGCGTCGATTATCCGCAGTCGAAATACGACAATCTGAAGAATGGATTCCCAAACAACTGAGGAGGGAGAGAGAGGGTCAAAATGCACAATTCAAGCAGGTAGAATGAACGAGCACATGATACGAGACTGACATATAAATGAATCAGCATACATACAAGATGAATAAAAAGAGTGATTTGAAAGTCATCATCATATACGCACGCATCTCACTTTGAGATCAGCTGGACATGAGATTCATGCATGGACAGCCAACACTGATCGCATTCTGAAGCGAATTCGGGGTACAAGCCCAAAGTACCCAGCAAAATGTGCCCCGCTATCTGTCCACGTGACTCCTCCCACACCACTGTTCCTGCCGGCTGCAAAATCCAATTGGTCCGTGCGCTAAGCTCAAAGCTACCAGAAAAATTTCGTCGACCAAAAAAAAAAGTTGGATGCGAAGATCTTGGAAAAAACTCCAACTCGAGGCAACCAATTGCAACCACCGCGTCTCTCTTCCACCTCTGTTTTTCAATCCAACGGCGTCGCCCGGGAAGAGATCACAATGGCGCACGTCGACTACGTCCTTTTCGAAGCCGCCCTGGGCTATGCCCTCTTCAGCGTGGTGCACCAGGCCGACGCTGTTGGCGCCAAGTTGAAGGAGGTGCAGACTGCCGTCAACGAGTTGCCCAAGTTTAGCAAAATGGTCAATCTCGTCAACTTCACTCCCTTCAGGTAAATTTGATTCCTTGTCCTTGTTCCTGCGTGGCCGCGATTGAGGCGAAAGGAGACTGATGCGGGTTGCAAAGTGGTCACGTTGAGGCTCTCGAGAACGTCAACCTGATTTCTGAGGGTATCGTTTCCGACCAGCTCAAGTCGGTTCTTGAGCTCAATCTCCCTCAGACGAGCGGAAAGAAGAGCAAGATCACTCTGGGCGTTGCCGAGAAGAACCTTGGCAGCGCCATCAAGGCCCAGTTCCCCGGCCTCTCCATCGAGACGATCGAAACCTCCGTGGTTGTTGCCGAACTTATCCGTGGCATTCGTCTCCACGCCGAGAAGCTCCTCAAGGGTCTCCAGACTGGCGACCTCAGCAAGGCCTCCCTGGGTCTGGCTCACGCCTACTCCCGTGCCAAGGTCAAGTTCAACGTCACCCGCAATGACAACCACATCATCCAGGCTATTGCCACTGTCGACTTCCAGGACAAGGGCGTCAACGGCTTCTTCATGCGCCTTCGCGAATGGTACGGCTCTCACTTCCCCGAGCTCCAGAGATTTGCCTCAGACAACTACACCTACGCTCAGCTTGTCGGCGTCATTGGAAACAAGAAGACTCTCACCGATGAGAAGCTGCACGATATTGCCGCTATCCTTGGTGAGGACGGTGAAAAGGCCCAGGCCATCATCGATGCCGCCAAGGTCTCCATGGGATATGATCTTGCCGGTAGTGACTTCGAGATCATCGACCAGCTCTCTCGCCTTGTCATCAAGCAGGCTGATAACCGCCGCAACACATCCACTTATCTTGACGAGAAGCTTGACCAGGTCGCGCCCAACCTGAAGGCTCTGCTCGGATCCAGCGTTGCTGCCCGCCTCATCTCTCACGCTGGTTCTCTCACCAGCTTGGCCAAGCTGCCTTCATCAACTCTGCAGATTCTTGGTGCTGAGAAGGCCCTTTTCCGTGCTCTCAAGACCAAGGGCAACACTCCCAAGTTTGGTCTCCTGTTCCACGCTGGTGCCATCGCCAAGGCTAGCAAGCAGAACAAGGGCCGCATGTCCCGCTGTGTCGCCAACAAGGCTTCCATGGCTTCTCGTATCGATGTCTTCTCTGCCGAGCCCTCCACCCGGTTCGGAGATGCCTTCAAGCAGCAAGTGGATGAGCGTCTGGAATTTTATGCCACTGGCAAGCGCCCCACAAAGAACTCTGATGTTATCGTACGTTTACCCTTTTCTTCTTGTCTATCATGCTGAGCATGAACTAACTCTGATCTAGAAATCCGTCATGGAGTCTCTCGGAGATGCCGGTGAGATCTTTGATGAGGATATGATTGATGCCCCTGATGCTGCCGCCTCCAAGAAGGAGAAGAAGGACAAGAAGAAGGACAAGAAGGAGAAGAAAGAGAAGAAGGAAAAGAAGCGCAAGCACGAGGAGGAGGAGGAGGATGTTCCCATGACCAACGCCGCCGATGGTGAGAAGAAAAAGAAGAAGAAGACGTCCAAGGGATCCAAGGATGAGTAGAGCTCCTCCGAGTCCTCGGATGCTTCGACTGATTAAACTCCACCGAGGTGGCTCAACCCGAGGTTGGGGTTGAGATAATGGGAAAGTATGGGGACGGTGCCTTGGCTTGCGACAAGGGCGATAAGAAGAAGAGCGACGAGAAACTCAGCAAGAAGGAAGAAGCTGAGTGCCGTGTTTGCCAACGAATGCTCTACCGATCTCGACCATGATTTCAGAGGAACACTCGGAGCCCAAGCCCATGAAGGACAGGAGCAACGAGGTCCGACAGAAGCAAGTCGTCTGAGGCTGAGTAGGTTGAGTAGCATTGGGAGGCCGGCTCTGGCCCGGGGTGGTATCTGCACTTCACTTTTGAGGGAGTTGTAAAGGAATCTGGAAACGGCGTTCAAGGACAAACAGCTTTGCTATGATAATTTGTACATATGAAGGGATGCATACCCGATCTTGACGTTGCAATGTCGACTTTACCTAGGTGGTTGGCATGGGCACGATTGAATTGAAGTTCTGAAAATTACAAAACTGGCCAGTTCGCGGGACATCTTGACTGTGTAAGCATCATAGTACTGGAATTGGTGACGCACAGTTCCTTGTAGTGGGAGCATCATACTGGAATTGGTGATGTACAGTAATATGGGGTTGACACCAAGACGACCCTACTCTCGGTTAAAGTGGATCAGGGATAAATTTGGGTCGCGCAAAAAAAGAAAAAAGAAAAATTAATACAGAGGATCTTAATAGCTTCATGGGAGGCCTTGTCACCTTATCAGATTTACTCCAGCGTCACTTCGTACAGACAGACATCACATTGTCATAGAGACGGCACAGGGAATTGGTCCCGCAATCATTGCACATTGTCACATCAACTACAGTTTCCGAAAACTCCAAACGTGTCTCAAATCAAGCATTCATTACCAGAAGCCGCCGGATGTGCTCTCTAATGCTACATCAACGCCTTTGTGTGTTATGGCAGTCCCATGGCTCCAGCTGTCCAATCCACAATAATTTTTTTTCCCTTTTTAAAAGTTTTGTCGTTTACTGCTTGTCGAAGACGTAGGTCAGGTGGCAACGACCACAGTATTGACGGTCAGGCATGGCAGCCATGAAGACACCAGCACCGCACTAGATAGCAAAATCGTGTTAGTCTTGATGCTTTGCCACACATGGTTTGGAATCTTTTGCAGGGGATTACTCACAGTCTCGCTGGGGCACTCGCGGCGGAGACGCTCGATGTTACCGTCGTTGCTGACCTTGTAGTACTTGAGGACAGCCAACTTGGTCTTCTTGCGCTTGTGCTTGATCTTCTTGGGGGTGGTGTAGACCTTCTTCTTTCTCTTCTTGGCACCACCACGCAGGCGCAGGACCAGGTGGAGGGTAGACTCCTTCTGGATGTTGTAGTCGGAGAGGGTTCGGCCATCCTCCAGCTGCTTACCAGCGAAGATCAATCGCTGCTGGTCCGGGGGAATGCCCTCCTTGTCCTGGATCTTGGACTTGACATTGTCGATGGTGTCGGAAGACTCCACCTCAAGGGTGATCGTCTTCCCCGTGAGGGTCTTGACGAAAATCTGCATCTTGCCTAACTGGAAGGGTTAGATTTGTTTGCCCAGCATACATTGCCTGCGTGAGATGGTTTTGGGGAGAGAAGGCGAGAAATGCCGTGTTGCAAATTTCTTCGCGACAACGAGCAATCTCGGGAGTTGGGGAAACAGAGCTCCGGGAGAGAAAAAAGAATATTCAAGAGGGAGACATCAACGATGATTCCCTCATGAAGCTCCCGGAGCTCATGGAGGGTAGATTGAAATGCAGCATCTTTCAGACATACCTCGACAATAGACCTATTGCCGTCCTAAGCAATCTTCAGATGTTGCGGATGATGAGGGAGCAGTCCATTTCCATGGTGTGGCGCGCCAGAAAATTCACCTCTGGCGGGCACGGCAAACGAGGTCACATGACCTAGGGTTTCCGCAATGGCTGCCCTGCCCCTCGCGAAATTTGGCAGCAAAATACCCGATTGTGCACGGTGGAGGCACTAAAACCTGGGCCTTGTGGCAATTGGATGTGGAATACTTTCGCGAAAGCCCTAGATCCGCGAGTTTCTTTTTGACCAAGCACCAATTCCAGTACGTGAACCGAACTCCTTTCTCTTTCCTTTTCCCTTCTGCGTGAGAATCTAACAGTTCAATCCAGACACCGCCAAAATGGTCAAGAAGAGAAAGAACAAGTATGCCTCGCCCTTCTAATCCGCTGCCTCTTTGTCATTTGGCATTCATCAGTCAAGCTGCTGCTTTCCCACGATGTCCCCCGTCAACGGCAGCTTTTCCTTGATGAATGACGATGGACAACAATCACATCCGATACTTTGAGACACAATGCTAACATGACAACAGCGGCCGCAACAAGAAGGGCCGCGGCCACACCAAGCCCATCCGCTGCAGCAACTGCTCGCGATGCACTCCCAAGGATAAGGCGATCAAGCGCTTCACCATCCGCAACATGGTCGAGTCTGCTGCCATTCGTATGTCAAAACCGTCTCCCTGGGAATCTCGATTCTACAAAGCAGCTCTAGTCTGAGATTGGCTTCGCTAACTGGTATCTACAGGTGATATCTCCGATGCCTCTGTCTTCGCCGAGTACACTGTCCCCAAGATGTACCTGAAGCTGCAGTACTGCGTCTCTTGCGCTATCCACGGCAAGATTGTCCGGTACGTTGCCTCCCCTGGGAGTGTTACAACTGCGCCTTTCTGGCGTATGTGCTTCAGATGAGCCTTGGTTGTACTTTGGGACATTTACACACGTCCCAGCTCTCGAACATATATTCTCCCCCTCGTCCCCCTTATAAAGATACGTTTGACGCTGACAGAGTCCAAATAGTGTCCGTTCGCGCGTGGGCCGCCGTAACAGGGCTCCTCCCCCTCGTGTCCGCTACAACAAGGACGGCAAGAAGATCACCCCCACCGCTGCCCCCAAGGTTTAAAAATGGGTATGACGGTAATGGGTTGGACGGAGTCTGGTTTACTTTAACGCCTTCATGTAATTTGCTTAGATGAATACCCGGGACAAAGAGAATCCTGGAGCCTAAATGAATCGGACTTTTTTTTTCTTGTTGAAACTGTTCAACTCGTTGTGTGCCTCCTGCTTAATGACAGTGATTGGTGATGCTTCAAAGTAATATTGGATAACTCAATACTCAGGACAAAAGACAAGAGCCACAAGATCAGTCCCGCCAATCTTCATCTTCACTCTGTACAAACAAACCAAACAAGCCTTCACTCCCACAACACAATCACGCAAGCAATCTCTTCAAAAGAGGCCCGGCCTCACCAGCACACTTCCATTCTGCGCACACTCATAAGGATCAACGCAAACACCCCCTCCGCAGCAACTCCCAGTCAAACAAACATACGTCGGATATCCAGCCTTGGAACAATCATCATCAACCTTACAATCACTCACAAAGTTCTCGCACTCGGTAATCTCAAACGCCACCGACGCTCCTGAAGCCGTGTTTCCGCAAACACATCCCGTATCGCCAAGGTGAGCGCTGACCGGATACGCACAAGTGCCCGCCGTCTCGTTCTTGTTGGCATCGCTGCCGGGGCTGCAGCACGCGAGTTTCTCCGGGTCTTGGACCGTCACGTTGAAGGGCTTGGGGTTCTCGGGCGCCCAGTTGAGTCTGGCGATGGCGTCAATGGTGGTCACGCCCGCGCGGAGGCTCATCTTCAGGGGCATGTCGCCTGCGTGAAGATCCTCGCAGATGTCGTCTTCGAAGTTGCGGTACTTGTTGTACACGTCGATGTACTCCTGGATGGCGCTCGCTTTGCCGGGCGGCTGAGTGCGCAGCTTGGAGAATGCCTGCTTGAGGATCTCCCAGAGTTGCTCGTAGTAGATGACGATGAGGTTGGCCTCGGCCTTTTGCGCGTCGTCGAGGCCTTGGTTGTAGAGCTCGGTTCGAAGGGACTCTGGGTTGATAAAGTCCTGGCCGTTGGCCTCGAGCGTTGTGATGACAGTGGACAAGTCGGGACAGGCACCGCCAAAGGGATCCGTAAAGAGAAACTCTTCGATGTCGTTACGCACCGCCCATTCGCATCTCATGGTGCCCGAGTCTGAGCCAGGGAATGTGCAGTCAAACAGCCATCGCCCGGTATTCTCATCGACCTCAATGTCATTGCAGTCTGTGTCCCCAATCTTGAGATTTGGATACTGTCTGACCGTCTGCTTGACGGGGTTGTTACACTGGTCTCGCAGGTAAAGCGTCTGTTTGAAGTCTGTGTCGCTCATACGCTTTCGCTTACGATCGCCTACAGAACAAACTTGTCCGGAAAGCGCTGCGAGTTGCTGATACATGGAGTCAATCGTGATGGAGACGTCGTACTGACACTTCTTTGTCGAGAAGTGAATGCCCTTGGCATCGATAATCATGGCATTGTAAAGAGAGTCTACAATGGCAATGTAGCTCCGATTGGAAACATCAATGTAATGAGTTCCCTCGGCTGCATCACGCAGTGTAAGGTATAAAGGGTCGACGCCATCCGTTTGGAAATCGACAGACTCGATATATGGGAACGGGATCGTTGCGTTTTCCTCTCGGAGTTTTGTGTTATGGAGCAGTGCTCTTCGCGTTGAACCACCTTCTGGCTCCGGCATTTGATAACAAGTTGGCTTGACAATGGCACCTGTTCGAGTTACTTGTGTGAAATTCGCGGCGGGTAAAGGAGGGGGGCCTGTCTGCGTTGCGTTAACGATATGGCTGATGGTGCTGCTGTTGAAGCCGCTGGGCGTAATGAAAGGGGCAGATGTGAGACTGGTTGTCGCCGTTGCATTTGCAGTTGCAGATCCTGTTCCTGAGTTGTCAGGGCTAGCTGTGGCCGTGGAAGATAGAGAGCCCATAGTTCCAGAACCCCATGGAGAAGATGTTGCTGAGGTGTTCCAACCCGTGGCTGTGGATGCATCTCCAGAAGTTATTGTCGGTGTAGATCCAGAGTAGCTGATGTCGGAGCTTGTATTCAGTCCTGAAGATGCTTGGCCAGGACCTCCAGAGCCATTCGATGCGCTCTGGGTAGCAGATCCTCCAGTAGATGTCGGATCACTTGCAGAGGCAGAAGGAGTATGATCACTTCCACCATCTCCAGAAGTTCCTGTTGCTCCAGTGCCGCCGCTTCCTCCATCACGAGTAGATGTAGCATCACCTGTAGCTGTGGTAGATGCCGTCTGAGACGAAGCAGCTGATCCACCATCCGTGCCAGAAGTCCCTGTTCCCGTTGCAGAACCGCCTCCAGAATTGTTACCACTCTGATCAGATGATCTAGATGTTGCAGTCTCCTGGGAAGAGCCTTGTATTGTGCGCGTGCCCTTATCAGTCATGGATCCAGTATCAGAACCGACGATACCGGATGCAGTCCCCGAGGCAGTCTGATAGCCACTCGTCATTGGATCAGTAGGTGACTCTAGAATGCTCGAGGGCTCAATAGATGCACGACCAGTGAAGCTCCCATCGCTACTCGTGGAAGTTTGTGTCCCATCAGTAGCCCCTGAGCCACCATCACTATTAGTCTCTGAACCTCCTCCATCGGCGCCATCCGAAGATCTGGCTTGAGTAGCACCATGTGTAATAGTCGGTCCACGAGAATAGCGCCACGAAGTATACGATAGAGTGCCATTCACTTGGCCGTTCCCAGAAACAGTTGCGCTGGGCGCTGCAGTTCCAAACGAAGTACACGTCGTCATAAGACAGGCACACTATGTGACATAAGTTAATATATAAACAAACTGTCGATATAGAAGAGAATGACTTACGTATGAGGACAACTTGGCCGAAGAATATGTCGTGAACTGTGTAGGAGTCGACGAAACCTCGCAAGGAGTCCTCATCATGCTGGAGCAAAACTCCCCGCCATCTCGAGAGAGTGAGGTATAAAGGCTATCATGGGAACACGAAACGGCATTCTGAGCCGCAGGAAGGGCAAATGCGCCGGGAAGAATGAAGAGGACCGCAGAAAGAAGCATTGTAACAAGACGATGATGAGTAAATAGCCAACGAAGGGATAATGTCTGATGATTGGCAAGCAGTAGTATATGATGGGTGAGTACTGCCGGTATATATAGATATTTTTAAACAAAGAGCAGTATATATAGCATCGACATCTCAGTAAATTGCACAGCTTCGCAAGCTCATTCTCAAGACACGAGACATGGTGTATCCGTAACTCAGATACCCCTGACAAGGATCGAGGAACAGGCAGGATTGTCAACTCGGCGTTGAATCTAACCATATAAACCCATCCGTCCCGAGCCTCACCTAGATCATGTACCTCCACCGAGACATAGCTGGCATTGTTCATGTCTCGGCATAACCAGATGTGCTTCCAGCCCCTTATTCAGTTCCTCTCTCGGCCTTACTATTCAAGCTGAACGTCGAGTCCACCTTCACGTAATCCAGACATGTCCAAATTAAGGGCTTCAGCCACAATCCTTCACACGCTTCGAAACTCCCCCCTCCACCATACCCTCCCCTTGTCACACAAGATCTCCTCCGTGCAACATCACCCAAGAGCCAAGACCCATCAACATCTTGTCTCATGCAATGGCGATCGCGAGATCCGGCACTCTCTCTCCCTCCCCCCCCTAAAGGGCGCTGCTGTGCGAACGATGGCACGTGGCACAATGTGCACACCTCCAAAAGAGCTGCAGTATAAGACATTTCTCGCATTGCCCAATCTGGGGTTGGTGGAGGAGCTTGGGGAGAAGCTACTCAAGAGAAGCGAGTGCGCTTGGTGCGAGTGCGAGAGGCGAGTGCCTTCGCTTCCAGAGACCAGAGGCCAAGTTATTGCCACCGTGGGCTCCCTCCTTCTTGACAACAATATCTTCGAAGCCAAGAATGACAAGGAGAAATAGGGGGTGCTTCGTGATATAGGACCAGAGGAACATGAACACGGGCTTTCACATCTCACATACCTGGGACTCAGCTGAATATTGTTCATCAACAATCATTAAGTAGAGACAAATTGTATCCCGTTTTTTTCAACTCGACATCCGTCGAAGTCCCAAAAAGCCAGCCGCCATATACCCCTACAATACCTGCCTACCATTTCTTCCCATATATATTTGTATGTCATGGACACATTAAGAACTGTCGTAATAAATCAGCCATCGCACTCTTAAACAACATGTAGTCGCCCTGCTCATGCTTTTGAAAGGACAACTTGGCAGTCCTACCTAATCGTCACCGTGGCTGTGTTCCCCCCAAGTGTTCTCTGCTGCTGCTGCAGCGTCAGAGGCCTGTCGATGAAGTCTTTGTTCTCTATTGTAACGCTCTTTGTCATATGGTTGACCTTGTACACGCCGACGAGTCGCGCTGCAAGCTCAAACATGTTGTTTCGTAGCGAGATGACGATGAACTGTGCGTTCTTTGTGCGCTCCTTGATGTAGTTCGCCACGATCGAGACCTGGTAGCGTGTGTTAGCAGTCGTCACCGTATACGAGAAAGGGGCATGGAAATGGCCGCAGAGCCATACTTACGTTTCGGAAGTCCAAGGCGGCATCAATCTCGTCCATGACGTATAGCGGCGTTGGTTTGTAGTGATGCAGAGCAAACACCAATGCAAGACTACTCAGGGTCTTCTCGCCACCCGAAAGGTTGCCGATATTCTTCCAACTCTTCTTTGGCGGCATCACACTGAACAGGATTCCTTCGCTGAACGGATCCAAGCTGTCGACCAGCTCGAGTTCTGCGTTGCCTCCCATGGTGATCATTTGATACATTTCCTTGAGACGCAAGGAGATTGCGCTGAAGCCCTCCATGAACCCTTCGAGTCGCAAGCGACGCAAATCGTCACACCTCTTCTTGGCGGCATCGCGCTGCTCAATTGCCGTCTGGAGGTCAGATGCACGAGATACGTGCTCTTCTACACGGCGACGGTATTCAGCCAATACCCCAAGGTCGACATTGACATTCTGCGTCTTCTCTTCCAGAGCCGCGATTTCGCCCTTCAGAGTCTCCTTGCTCATACCAGCCAACTCGTCTGGTGTGTATCGTGGGAGTTGGCCAGGTTGGCGAGCGGGCGCGCTTTGGGCATGTTCAGTCTTGTCAGAGGCGGCGTCGTCGATTTCAACGTCGGTCATTTCAACATCATCGTCAGTCATCTCGACATCGCCATCCTCATCGCCATTTACCGGAGCATCAGGCATCTCGGGCGCCTCTGCTTCCTCAGTCTTAATGGTCCTAGGACCCGAGTTGCCGATGAGATCATCGATATCCTGGAGTGCAAGCTTGGATAGCTTGTCCTCCCAGTATCGAAGTCGTTTTTGGTTGTCAGTCAGCACCTTGTGGTTCTCCTCAAGCTTGTTCCGCATCTCAATCTCCACTGCACGGCTCTCGTTTAGCTCTGCAATCTTCCCGTCTAGCTCCGCCTTGAGCTTTTTCATGTCTTTCTTCTTCAGCGCCAGGCCTTCCTCAGCTTCCTCGACGCGAGCTTTCAGCTCTTCAGCCTTCTCTCCTTGATTATCAAGGCCATCCTGAAGCTGTTGGAGGTCGTGAACTGCCGCATCGCGCTCTTTGGTTGCTTTTGCGTAGTCCTTTTCAAGCTTGATCTTTTGCTTCTCGGCCTTGGCTTTCTGAACTTCAGCCTTGGACACTTCCTCGTGGTGAGACGAAATCTCTTCCTTGATAGAATCGACCTTGGCTCGTTGAGCTCGCAATCGCTCTCCACCAAGCTCCATGATCTTGTTCTGCAGAGCTTTGATTTCCTCTTCGAGGCTGGATGTCTCGCCACGGAGCTTGTCCACTTCCGCGTTAAGCTTGGCTACTTCCTTTTGCAGTGTTGAGATGCGCTTGGAGTCCTCGGCAGATGGCTGGTACTCCTTGCTGACTTCCTTGATACGCCGCTCAACATCAGCCAAGTTTCGCGTGGCGCTCTCCATTTCCAACCCAATCTTTTGCATTTTAGTGTCCAACTGTGGGATCTTGCGGTTGATCTCTTTCAGGGTATTCTCGCACTCTCGCTGATACTCTTGGAATTCTTGAAACTTGGTCTCCCACGAGTCACGATCCTCCTCAAGCTTGGCGACTTGCTCCTTTGTAGTATCGGCAACAAGTTTGGAAGACATCAGGCCCCTCTTTACAGTTGTGCCACCTCCAGACATGGTACCAGACTTGTCAATCAATTCACCATCCAGAGTCACAACTCGCCATCTCCTAGCACCGTAAGCGATGCGATTTGCTTGCGCGAGATCATTGGCAACGAGTGTATCTTGCATGGCGTGATAGAAAGCCGGTAGGAATTTGTCCGCCTTTGCTGTGATGAGGTCGAATAATCGCGGTGCATTTTCCGGTGTTTGAATTGGTGACAAGTCTCGTTGGCGCAGTTTGTCTAGACAGATGAAGTTTCCACGGCCGAGCTTATTCTTGCGTAGGTGCTCAATGCACTGCTGGCCGGCGTCGACTGTTTCGGTGACAAAGTTGTCCAGTGAAGGACACGCGGTGGAAACGGCCACATCGTATTTCTTGTCAATGGTACCGAGATTGCCCAGACGACCGTGGAACCCATCAATACGACCTGATTCCTTCATCCTCATCAGGGCAGATAAGACATTGCCCCTTGTCTGGGTATTGGCCAAACTCGAGCGAGCCTCGTCTGCCTTTTGGCGCGCGCTGGAGATCTTGGCCCTTATCTTTGGCTCTTGTTCTGCAAGGATATCAAGCTCAGACTTCATCTTCTCGGCCTCCTTTGTCAATTTGGCCTTTTCCGTCTGGCATGCCTTGAGCTCCTTTTGTTTGGCGACTTTGCCCTCTTCGATGGACGTTATCTTGGCCTCGAGCTCCTGCAGAGCAATGGCACCAGCATTTGCCTTGTCTTGAAGAATGTTCATCTCGCTTTCAGCAACAGCAATGGCAGATTGCTTCTGATTGATCTTCTCAATCCACGGCTCTAGAGATTTTTGTTTGACTGCAATCTGGTCCGAAAAGACTTTCGTCTTTCCCTTCATGCTCTCTCTAATGTTGGTGAGTTCGGCTTCCTCCTCCTTTGCCAGCGTCTCCATCGCCTCAATCTCTTGTGATCGAGTTTCGATATCGGCGCCGCATTGTTCAATTGTATCAACAGCTTCGGCCGTGGTCCTTTCATTGTTTCGAATGGTTTTCTCGAGCTTCTTTCTCTTATCTTCCAGGAATTTCTTCTTCTCGTCAAACTTGACGCGTTCTTGCTCGAATTTTGCCAGTTCTTTTGACAAGACCTGAGTTTGCTTTTCTTGAATCTCAAACTCCCTTCTGCCCATTTCGTATTGGCCTTCAAGTTCCTTGATAAGCTGTTGGCTCCCTTCATGTTTCTCCAGTTCAACATCAAGCTCGGCCTGCATCTGGTTGATCGCCTCCTCCGTGACTGCCATATTGTCGTTGCATTCGTGGATATAGAGTTGATACAAAGCGGACTGTTTCATGGCGAGCTCATTCTCATCTCGGATAAATGCGAGTGCCTTGTCTTTCTTCTCTTCCAGGCTGTTCTTCTCTTTCTCGACATGCTGAACACGGGCATTCTTGTCGACACAAACCTCGTTGAGTGTTTCGACCTCGGCGGCGGACTCTTCTATCGGAGTTTTATATTTGGAGGTTCCGATAATGTCTTCGAGATACTCTAGCAATCCGTCTTCATGCTCGTTTGCAGCTTTGGGTTTCATCTGAGCAATCGACTCAACTTCTCCCTGGAGGATCAGAAAACGCTTGTGGTCAAGATCCACACCACGATCTCGCAGCAGTGTAGTGACAGTCGTAAAGTTTGACTCTTTGTTGTTGATGTAGTATTTGCTAGAGTTGTTGCGGAAGGCCTTGCGGGAGATGATGAGCTCTGAGTCTGGGATAACTACGTGGCCACCACCAGGCTAGAGGCTGTCAGTAAAGTGTACTTTTAATCTATAATGCGGCGAGAATACTTGCCTGGTCTAGAACCTCTTGGAAGTGAACGGCAACCTCACAGAACTCGAGGTTGGGATGCTGCGCCGAGTTGTGAATCAAGGCAGAGATCTTGCCTTGTCGCATCTTGCTAGCGCGGAAACCAAACACGAAAAGGAGAGAGTCAATGACGTTGGATTTTCCAGAGCCGTTAGGCCCAACAACCGATGAGAACGACGCGTGAAATGGTCCTACATCCTGCCGACCAGCATAACTCTTGAAATTGTTGAGAATCAAATGCGTGATGACGATGCGAGGCTTTGGTGTTGTGTCCTCAACAACGGGAATCGTCATTGTTCGCGACTTGAGGACGATATCCAATGGCTTGTCCATAATGGGTTCCATCGACGACTTCGTGGGGGACTCTGACGGCTTGGTCGGCTTGACAGCTGATGGCGCTAGCAGATTGGCCGCATTGATATTTGATGCAATGTCTGCCAAAGGCGAGCCCGGCTTCTGAGAAGCGGTAGGAGTGGACTGTCGCAACTGCGATGCAGTGTCTGGCAAAGGCGAACCCTGCCTCTGCGTTGTGGGCGGAGTGGACTGTCGCAGCTGCGATGCTGGTGTATCAAGCGATGTCGGTGGTAAGAGAGGCGCAGCTGGCGTCTCCTGCGGCGCCGGTGTGCTTCGGGATTTTGCGCTGGTTCTTGATCTCGGGGCAGCTCGCGGCTTCGGTGTAGCCCGTTCTTCTCCTGCCGATGGTTGTTCATCTGGCACGACCTGCGACCTTTTCTTATTCCTAGCTCTTGGGGTCGGCCGATCGTCGACTGATGCGTTGCTGGACATGGAACTTCGTGATGCCATGCTTCTCCGCTTTGCCGGCGTCACACGGCCCGTAGAGAGACTGGTATCTAGGTGAGAGATGTCCACTGAACCAAGCCGACTGGACTCAACAGAGGATGCAGCCGGAATCTTCTTAGGTCGGCCACGGATCCTCGTCGAAGTCGCTGTGACGTCCGCCTGAGAAATCTCATCTTCTCCAAGTATGTCGTTGCTATCAGCTGTCTCGGACGCAGCCGGAGTGGGAGCTTTCTTTAGGCGCCCACGAACTCGAACGGCAGCGGCGGGTGGTTGAGCAGAAGCAGCCTGAGGCGGCACCGATCCGCGCGTAGTCCTACTCCGCCTGATGGCCGGCTTTGGCTCTTCAAATGGCGATTCCTCCTTGATTTGGCGATTGCTGGTGGATGCGATGGAGATTTCATCCTCGTCGTCGGACTCGACAATGGCGCGCTTCTGGGCGACGCGTCGTGGTCGAGAGGCCATGATGTCGGGTGGGCTGTCGCTCACAAGCCCCGATGCGATGGATGAGATGCTGTCGCGAATGTCCCGGTTCGTAGTAGGAGAATTGTCGAGAGGATGAGAGATGGGCGATGAGATTGAGCCTGGAGTGCCGATCCACAGCCCTCGCCTGTCGCTATTTTGATGGCCGAGTTGCAATTGACCGCTAGACTAGAATCTCGATCTTGTTAGACCCCGCGCTTTGTTTGGAAATGTCCAAATGCGTGGTTTGTAAACAACGGGTACGTACCTCACACCCCACCACGGCCACTGTCTCGTGGCTGTTTTTCAGTGGCTTCAGCGCTATAAGGCTGGCGGCGTCTCAAGCTGAGAGGCAGCTGCACGTGACGTCGCGACAAGCATCAGTATTCTAGTTGGAGCACTGAAGCTAGTGACTGCAGCGCAGCAGTCGCCCCGGGAGCTTCATTTTTGACAACCTGAAGACTACATTTTCCTTCATTTTCTCTCCCTTCAAAACGAATCCTCAATATTTGGATTTGCCTCAATATCTCTGCAACCATGATCGAGTACACCGACTACCAGAAGGTTTTCCCCCCGGGAGCTCAAATGCCCTACGACCGCAAGCGCATACACGAAATCGAGGCGCGTCGGAAAGAGTTGGGCGGACAGCTCTTCATTGATCGTGTGCTGAAAGCATTGGGCATCAGCAAGAGTCAGTTTGGCTAAACTTATATGGGCAATGCGATTTGAGACTGACACCTTATTCAACAGGCAAGGTGTATCCTCCGAAGAACGATAATGGAGTCCGACAGCTCCACCAACAAATTTGCGAGAGCAACATGTCGATGCACCACAAGCTGTCCTTGATCTACTATGTTCTCCTAGACTTTGACACGGTTGAGGGCCAAGCATCTCTGTCAGAAACCTTTGCTTCTGCTTCCAGCATGCCGCAGAAATACGAGATATTTATGAAGGGGCTATGGTACATGGATGGCCTCGAATTTTCAGTGTGTAGCAATCGATTCGCCAAAACAAGGACCTGGCTAACAGCTTGCTAGACTGCTCTGGAATATGTCGCCCATCCATCGCTGGTATCGGACTTTGCAGATGATATTATCATCGCACTGGTTCAGAATGCCTCAGACGGCGACTATGATCTTGCGCTGTCGTATTTCCACACCGTCCAGCCGGTCCTGAAGACTTCCAAGGCCCTTGAGCTCATCTTTGGCGCCATGGCTCAAACCAATGTGACTGAGGCGCTTCTTTATTCCCGAACACATCCTGATCATACCCGCGAGCAGCTCTTCCGGCAGTTGATTGCAGAAACGCTCGGTAATAAGTCAGAACAGGCAGGCGAGTTGGCTTTTCTGCCCTTTGACTCTATCGAAGAAGCGTGGTTTGAGGAATATCTCTCGACAGGCGATGGAAAGAAATCTCAAAAAGGCCAAAGACACCAATTCTCGTCCGCAAAATTGCCAGCGATCGATTTGGGGAGATTCGGACCCAAAGAACGAGCAGCCAGTGGGGTCCTGTGCTTGAAGGTATCAAGTCAGGCATCGAGGGCCAACTGGAATAATGCCCAACTCAACAAAATCTCTCGTTAATATATCTAGATCCTTTTGCATAGCGATGGCGTTTTTGTCACTTTATTTTTGTTTAGGTGCAGAAGTAGGTGTCGGAATTTAATGTTCTTTACAGAGCAGGCAACACCCAGATGGAATGGTCATGATTGGAAGGCTTCAAAGTAGAAGAAGAAAAATGGCATCAATTTCTATCTATACCACATGATATGATAATCTTTCCTCTCGAATCTCATCACAGACAGAATTCGCACAATGGTCTCCTTTTTTTTACTGCGCCTTCTTGCCAACAGACGCCGCCTTGACTTTGGCGAAGACGCTTGCGATCTCATTAACACTCTGTCGGATGAGCAGCAAGGGAATGACAATCCAGAAGAAGTTGCAGAGGAAGTAGTAAGCCCAGAAGTAGAATCGCTCGGGTCGGCAGTAGACAATGTCGTTGACGACATCTTGGAAAGTACAGATTGCATAGTAGAGAACGTCACCATACAACTGGCCCAAGCTGATGATGATCTGGAAGGGGTGTCGTAGCGGGTGGTCGGCGAGGATGAAGTAGACGCAGATAAAGGACATGGGGCCCCAGAAAGCAGCAGTGACAGTCTCCATGCAGACGATGAAGGCATCCTGGGTCATGTAACGAGAGTCCGAGAGGGAATACTCCTTCCAGAGCTGGCCGAAGAGGTCTGTTCTGCCAGCCATGTCGAAGGCATTGTAGGAGAAATAGCCTGTATGCACGTTACTACTCGACTCCATTGGAACAAGAAAACTGGGTGAGAGGATTCCATGTAAAATCAACAAATTGGACATGCTCGCTCACCTTCGAAAAAGAGGTGGATGCAGCCGCAAAGGGCAAACCACATGGCAACCGCCATCTCACCACTGCCCATGGAGGGCCTCATCCGCTGAATGAGGCCATACGTGACAAGGAAGATGACAGAACATCCCGCGGCAAAGATTGATACCAGCACGGGCGCCGAAAGCGTGTTGGCAACGTAGGTTGGCAGCTCAACGTCAAAGGGAGAGAAGGGGTGAAGCGGCAGATCTGCCATGACTTGCTCGACGGTGCTATTCATTGCTGGCTCAGGATTCGACGAGCAAAATGAGAAGAAACCCGCTGCTGAAGAGGAAAATTAAAAAAGAGGGGAAGGAAAGAGAGAAGAAGCACTGGCTTAAATCCCCACGAGTCAATGGGAGGGGTTTGTTTGTCTGTCTGTTTGTGAAGAAGATGTCGTCTCTTTTATCTGTGTGTGTTTCCATCAACACCTGGCCAGCAAAGATTGGCTGGTGCCAGTGTTACGGCCCAGTATTACGAATACGGGCTAGTTTTGTGTCTAGCAGCGATTGATTAAAGGGGGCGGTGACGAATCGATGCCCAAGGTTGGGGGCCCTTTTTGATATGATTCTGGGTTCCTTTTTGATCAATCGCCGAATGGAGGCGTAGCATTGATGACGTTGTCGTGCATTTCAAGACGAAAACACAGGCGTCATCTTACAACAGTACATGTGGCATGACTTCACTAATACGCTTCGCTAATACACATGAGCCGTACGGAGAAATTGGAGTGAGATTGATGGGATGCGGCCTAATTCGCAGCTTTATTTTGTGGGGTAAAAGGGGGGAGGAAAATCTAGATCTTTGTTGGTTGGTTAGTTGGGCCACTCGTTTTCGTTTACATCTCCAGGGTTGGCAATTATATATCCATCACGAGTTTTAAGTTCCAGGTTAGCAGATCAGCCATTTACTTGTACGGCACATGTACGGAGCACACCATAAAATACGTATAGCACGGTCTCCTGTAGCGTTGTGATGGCTTCATGCGTAAACTTTTTATCAATTGGCGGCTTATTGATCGTGTTCTGGTTCAGTTCGTCCGCAAACATGTGCGTCGTACTCGTATTCCAACAACTTCATACATGCACATTGCTGCGCCATGGCCGCGGCGCCCGCGCGCGCGCGCGAATTGCGTCTTGCGCGGAGCCCGAGGGGATTCGTGCGAATCGTCGTTGTGCCAAGTAAACTGACGAATGATTTCAAATCCCGCTTCCCCGAACAGAAGTTGCTTCAAGGCGGCCGGATACTTACACGGATAGATGGTTATCCGTTCACGGAAGATGGCCGCAGCAGAATGGGTACATGTAGTATTTGCGAAAAGAAAAGTTAAAATATGAATAGAGCAAGAGAAGAACCATATCTACCTCCGCTCGCTATTCAGCAAGTCATAAAAAAGTGGTATTCAAAACGGTAAAGGAAAATTCCAGCCCAAGCTCCTTGTCCATGTGTCGCTTCAATGTTTGTAGTAGGTAGGCATCACCAGAGCCCTGGAACTCAAGCCTTCCTGCAAATCATACAATTCTAGTTGCATGTCGCCGACAAATATTTCATTACAACATTGATCCTCTTTGTTTGTTTTTCATCCACACCATTAAACGGATCTCGAGGCGGCTTGTAGGTGCTCCTCCTTCATCGTGACCACCGGGTAGGTAGCTCAGCGGGGGCTTGATAATCTCCCATTTCGTACACCTGACCAGGCAGCGTCCTTACCTTGGGAGTGTCCGCGGCTTCTGAAATCTCATTGTTTCCAAGTTCGCTGCCGACGGGTATCTGAGATCTCCTTGCGCGTCGATAGTAGTAGATGAAGCCGGCAAAGGCGAGCAAAAAGGCCGCTCCGAGGCCAATGCCAACACCGAGTCCGACTTTGGCTCCGTTGGAGAGCCCCGAAGAGCCTTTCCCAAGGCTATTATCCGCTGTGGAAGTTTGTTGACTTGTCGAGGATGTTGTTCCTGTTGTGGCCGTTGATAGTGTAGTGGATGCGGTGGTTGTCGAGGCAGGTAAATCGCTTGCTTGGAAGTTGATCTGGAACATGGGGGCGCGCAAGACTACTGTCTCTGGCGAGACCTGTATACCCACGTCTCCGGCTGCTGTATCCGTCTGCGTAACCGTAATGAAATGGGGAAACGTCTCGGTGCCAGAATCGGTGAGTGCTGCGTAATCGCAAGAGGCCGTTGGAACGGCCGTGTCCGAAGCCGTGAGAATGCATGTGTTTCCGTTGGAGTTGTCGCATACGAAGCCCCTAGTTGAATGGTCGAGTTAGCCAACCTGTTGACTTGCTGCGCGGAGCAAACCTCCAAAGCGAGGCTCTTCCTCAAGCACTTGGAAGATGTGGTATAACAAATCGACGTCTTGTCTCAAACCACATGCAGGTTTTACTTACGTTGGACAACATCCCACGGCAGTTTCCGACGACACCAGGGTGAATTGGATATTCCATTGCGCCCGCTGCCCGTACACTGCCGTACAAGCAGTCGTGTATCCTGCCGGACACGCAACACCGGGAGAGTAGAATCCCCAACCCGAAAACGGCCATGCTGGAGACGCAATCCCCGGCTTGACTGGTGGCCAACACGCCGTGTTATCCTGCACTCGGCCGCCGCCGCTCATGGAATTGCAGGACTGCCCTCTGAATCCTTGCAGGTAGACTGAGCAGGTCTCGGGCATAGTCCATGTTGTGGTCAGAGGGCCCAGCAAAGTGCCGGCCTGGTTTGTGAGAAGGGACATGGCGAGACGCTTGATGGAGAGATGGGTAGCGGCAACGGGCTAACAAGATGCCAGTTATCCCAACGAACGACAGGTCAAGGAAACACCATATCACGCAGCTCTCGTCGCAGATCAAAGTGGTGAATGCAACAGCGGACGGAAGCGCCAGGGCAGATGTGTAATATACAGTAGCGTGGGACGCGAGCAGCATGAAAGACACAGCCTGCCGCGGGTCTCATTCACGCGTGGACTCATATTAATGCCTTTAGCGATGCCGCGGTACCGCCTCAAAATAGCATAGGCCTGGTTTCAATGTGTTCCTTCAACTCTTACAGACGGAAAATGGTCACCCCTGAGGCTGCAAAAAGCCTAGCCAGCACACCCACCAATAGCTGCAAGGAGCTGAATCCTTCTCCTCGAATGCCTGCCACTCAGCTCTCCCTCACTGGCCACTAGCCATCCGACCTGTGTTATTCCGAACGTGACATCCAATCATCGTCGAGGCGCAATGCCGCAGTCTGCCTGGCTCTGAGACATATGCCGTCGTGGAACCGGCATCGGCCTATGAGGTGAGGAAGTAGGACGACATAACATAGTCCAGGGGGCCGGCGAGAAGGATCGCACGCCTTTCCCAAGGTTCTCGCAGTTTGATGGACAGCAGTACGGATACATACCTACTCGTATAGGTTGTACGCCAAAGAGAAGATGCCAAGCTCACTCCACCAGATGCAGCGCTTAAGACCCTTTGCTGAGCAGGGGTAACCATCCAGAGCTAGGATTCAATGAACAGGGGGGGGCACCATCTTGCTTTTCCCGAGCACAGACAGGCAGGCATCCTGTCATGTCGGTATTTAAAATTCGGCAAGACGATTTAAACAAGCTGCCAGGAATATCGTTACTTGCACACACGACATTACCGCACGTATAAGTTGACCTCCCAACACCAACACCGAAGCCTCTTTACTGGGAAACGCCCTCGACAACTCTGCCCAGCCCGTGCAATGACCTGGCGCGCTGCCGGCGCTAAACATGCACTTAGCGTCCACAGTAGCGTCTTCCTTTTCATCTATTTCTCGACCCAACACTTGACATGTGTCGAGGGCTGTGATCCTGCCGAGCCAAGGTCACATCGAATGTTTACTCCAGTCCCCAGTCGGCTTAATCGGCAACCGTCCAAGAATTAAGCCTTCTCGCGCCTTCTCGCGCCTAGGGAGGACCTGCCAAGAGACTCTGGGGGGGATTCTCCTCTTGCGGCTCTTTTTTGTGCTACCGTCGCGACGCAAAATCGTGTAATTGGGCATGTCGCTACCACATGTTCCACGCCACCACGCTTCTCCCTCCGGAATTCAAAACCATGGGGCTATTTTAGATCGATGCATGTTACAGAAGACGAGTTGGAGGCGTAAATCGACGGCCATATGCGCCTTCTCGGCCTATCGTAGACATTCGGAATGCTTTGCTGCGGGTGTTTAGGCGCTGACGAGAGTCAACTATTGTTTTTTGTGTCTTCATATATTTGTACGCCGCTGTCAAAGTACGAGTATTCGCACCATCATGGCTGCAGTCTCCACATCTTTGACGACGAGCCGTTTTTGGTCATGGAACACTCTCATTTAATCTGTTGCCCATATCTTGTAGCAACGAGGTCCCTTCCAACACTCTGATGCCAAATCTTTCTATCCTATTCGTCATTCTCCGCGTACTTCTACCTCCACGCTTTCAATGGAACCTTTCCATTTTGGCGAGCTTATCGATGGCTTCGGATACACCCCGCGCTACATGAGTACTTGATAGGAGGAAAAACTTCGCTCAGGCAGACTAACCAGAGAAAAAATGTCTATCTGATAAGGGCCAATAAGTATATATGATTCGCATCTATCAACGTCACAAAAGGCAGCACATATCAGAGGTAAAGTGAGAACTTGGCGTAGTGCAAGATAAATTTGTATATTAGATACGATATGAGATTTAGGGCAGTCCATGCTACACGGATTGAGATATCAGTTACAGCTACCACTTGGTAGAGACTCAATATTGGCCGGCATCACTTGGTGTCGGAAATCCTCATTAATACGAGGTTGAGAGAACTGTGGTACCTGAAAATCATCTGTTAGCACGATGCTGAAAATGCATGCTGCAATAAAAAGATGAAGATAATGTGTATTGTCAGGGTTAAAGGTGCCTTGTCACAGGCGTTATCATCAGAGCATATGGCTAAGTTGACCGTCGTGATATTTGTACATCATGTAAATGGGAAAGGAGAAGAAGCAGAAAGGGATCTCTTACCAAAAGAGTCACATGCAAGAAGACAACACCACGGATTGGGGCAAGTCATCTTTCGAGCCAGTTAGCCAACAGCCCAACACCTTGCAAATCTACAGCGTGATGTGGATGATTTCAGATCAGTTCCGAATATTTTGTCTTCGTCGCGTGAAGCTCAGACATATGCTTGTCATTGTTTATTCGAGCTCATCACGAGAAAGCTGGGTTGCAAAAGGAATGTGTGGGTAACTAACAATATCACTTTAAGATGTTAGCCAAAGTCTACATGCAAGCTTCAGCAGAACAAGGATAGATGTTGGATCATAAATCAGGGAATGCATGAATGGTAGGTAAGGTTGTTGTCCTCATCGGAAACCCGAATAGGACTCGTCATCTAAAATCATCACATGATGCTAGACTGGGATGAGGCAGAAAACTAACAAAGCTTACCTTGATGTATGTGAAACGTGATGTAGTCTGATGAAAGGCAAACAAAGCACATCACTAGACACTGATACCAAGGAATTAGCTTTGATATCCAGCATCGGTTGGTCCAACATGAAACATCGATGAGATAGAATCAGTGGGCGAGGTTTTCTAGGCCTGCCGCAAAATGGCGTGTCTTGCTCATTATAAAAATCGGAGCCCAGTGCCGTTTCATCATCTAACATCGGAATGATGGAGGAGATGCAGTAGCAAGACGGCATACCTTGTCAAGTGAATCTATTTATCCAAGTCAGCCAATGCGCCATTACGATTGTAGTCAACAAGAAAAGAGCATTGAAGAGGCAAATCAGTAATAGCCTAAGAATATCGTCAAAGGAGACCTCGGCCGGTAATTTCCAGCGTATATAGTTTGAAATTGATCATCATATTGCGCGAGCAGAAGAAAAAGAAAAGCTGTAACCTACCAAGTATTACATGTCGATGGCGCAAGATTGCCGGCAAGATAATCAAGCTCGATACCACTTGGCATTCATATTCTGTCCAGACAGTTAGCAAAAGCGCTCAATTGGCTGAATGCGACAAGAAAAAATTTCAGCTGTCCGATCATGGTTCAGACTGACGTGCTAAACGGTGTTTTCACTCCAGTGGTCAAAGACTCTAGTTTGCGGATTTAGGGTATCATCAGGTAGGAGGACTGAGGGCAACAAGCAAAAAGCAGCACACAAACTTACATTGAGCTTTGCCATGGCAAAATTCTGCACATGGCGAATGGTGGAAAGAAAAAAAGAAAAAAGCTTCGGTAGAAATGTTTTCATAGCTTTTACAGGTGGGGTTGTGGGCCGGCTAGAATTTTTGCTTCTGTAAGCACGCACGTGATTTCGCGTCGCCTCGCGTTCAGAGAGTGACAAAGGCGTGACTGACGACGTGATTTCACAAGGTGTTGCTCTAATTGTATGAATCAGAGTGAAAAGCGATTTTTTAGGCGTCTTCCAGCACATTTCATTTTCATCTTTACAAGCGATACTCATAAACATGCCTGAGATAGCTGAAGGAACGTATTTTTCTCGCTAGAGCCCCCCAAAAACTGTATAATTAACATCCTTGTAGTTGCCCGTATTGTACACTACCTCCGCAAGAGGCTTGTGGGGAAGACCATCGCCAATGCTGCGGCCATAGATGATAGCAGCGTGTTTGGCAAGGTCGGAACCAGTGGAAAGGAGGTTCAAGAGGCTCTGAAAGGCAGAACGGTATGACCAACTTGTCACAAGCTTGAGATTTCGTGTCATATCTAACGGCGCCAGGTTGTCTCCGCGGGCTCTCAAGGAAAATATTTCTGGTATGATGAAGTAAACTGTTGCGATGACTACTTTATGAACTTTCATTAACGCTTGACAAAGGATAACGTTAGACAAGCCACCGCATCTGGTGATGCATTTTGGCATGACGGGTAAGCATACTCATACGGCAATGCTCCTCAGTTCACATCGCTCATGTCTAGTATACAGGCTGGGTACACATAAATGGCGAGAAGACGGCTTATACAAACTACTACAAGAAGATGAAGGAGAGTGACATTGCTCAATGGCCCCCCAAGTTTTGGAAGTTCCACCTCAGCACAGATGACAAAGAGCCCGTCGAAGTCGCCTTCACTGATGCTCGGAGATTTGGGCGTGTGCGGCTTGTCAACTGTCCTGGCGAATCCATTCGAAAGCATTCGCCCCTTGTGGAGAACGGACCTGATCCCGTTGTCGACAAGGACATCTTCACGGAGGAATATCTGCGCGGCAAGATGAAGTCCCGGCACGTCCCCGTCAAGGCCCTGCTGCTGGACCAAGCCATGATCAGCGGCATCGGAAACTGGGTCGCCGACGAGACCCTCTACCAAGCCAAGCTTCACCCGGAGCAATATTCCGATACCTTTGATGACAAGGAAATCGCAAGGCTGCACGAGTCTATCCGTTACGTCTGCCAGTTAGCCGTGGACAAACTGGGCGACTCTGATGAATTCCCCGACCACTGGCTCTTCAACTACCGTTGGGGCAAGGGTGACAAAGATGCAGCAACCAAGCTCCCCAACGGAGAGAAGCTTGCCTTCATTACTGTCGGCGGACGGACCAGCTGCTATGCACCAGGCGTGCAGAAGAAAACCGGTGCCGTTGTTGCTGGCGCAAAAGCAGAGCCTGTGAAGAGCGAATTAGGGAAGAGCAAATCCACAAAGGGCAAGACAGCGAAGAGCGAGCCGAAGAAAGAGGAAGATGATGAAGTGGCCGAAGAGAAGAAACCCAAGCGATCACGAAAGCAGGCGGCGGTAGTCAAGGAGGAGCCTGAAGAAGCTGATGATGCAGGCCCACCTGCCAAGAAGAGACGGGGCAAGGCAGCGCCAGCGGCGAACAAATCAGAGCCTGCTCCTGTTAAAAAAGAAGTGGTAGAGGATGACCACGGTCGCCGTCGGTCTAGTCGCTTGAGGAAGTAGATGCCTGTGGCTGTATGACATGATGCCCACGGAAGTGATGACAATTTTCATAGACAGAGTCAATGCTGTGTGTTTTGGTGCTCTTGGGCGTAATATTGTTTATATAACTATCTGAATGTCTGATATTAAATGTATTTCTGAACATCTTCGTGTATCATGGCCAATATTTCCCGATAATCCCTACGTGTACTGTTCATAAACCTCGCCTCATTTGCCACCCCAAAAGATGATACTGCGCGGCTAAAACTCCCGTGAAGAAAAGACGAGATTCTCTCAAAATAAATTAAGAAAAAAGCAAACTATATCATAGTCATATCGCCCCGAACCGGCCGTGAAACTACCATGAAAGCGAAAAAGTCTATCTCGTCGGCGTGAAACCAATAAGTCAAGAAAACGGTACTTGTCGTGTATCTCTTCAGCACCAATAGGTAGATATGTTTCTGTCTGTACTGTACTGTACTGTTCGTGATGGAATCTCAAGCGCTACAGAGCACTGCTATATGCTGGCTTGAATAACAATGTGCTTAAATACTCAAACAAAAGGAAATAAAATCAAAAACTAGAATTGAGTGTAGATCCCGACGAAACTGTCGCTGCAGAAAGCTCAGAGAGCCGTCTCGACGCGAATGCCAAGCCTCTATAATTCGGCCTGGAACCCTACGGCATAGTGATGCCTAGTATTATCGGCCCACAAGGGTAGTATGGTGACGACATTGGTGAAGGCGGTGCCGTTCTTCTTATAGTTGAGCACCTGGACTCGGACTTCTTGGTTGGTTCGGATGGCATGTCGCATCATTGTAACGGGCTCGTGGCTGTCTGACGTGCTAGACCTGGCCGGCGGCTGCACATGGAGGGGGGTATTGCAGGAACCGACAGTTTCTGCCCATGGTCTCTTGGGGAGAGTAGCCAGTCAGTTCGTAGAAGCCAGGGGAGGCGTAGACGATGGGCGCATTGGGTTGGCTGAGATCGCATAATGTGAGCGACACAGAGCAGTCGAGAGGCCCGAGTTCAATGCAAGGATTTGGTCGAGACATTACTCGCAGCTAGGTATAAGCCCAGTTAGAAAAGAGTCACCATCGCTTGGCCCCTGGTGTGAGGAGAGCGGGATACGACAAGTGCTTCTTACCAGGACACCCATCACGTCAATGCCGCTAGCGGAGTAGATTCCGGGATATATGATTGGGTCTTGAAGCTGTATCCAAGCCGGTACAGCAGTGTTGTCGTTTCCTGCATGAGGAGCAGACTGGGATGGAAACCCGTACTGGTTGCATAAAGAGTTAATATCGGTGCCGGTCACACTGCCAACCCCCCCCCCCCGGTACAGAGGCGAGAACGTACGTTGAGGGCCTGGTCTTCCCATGGATTCAGCTGCAAAGGCACTCTAGAAGACCCTGAAGACACCATGATTGGTGCCCCTTGCATCTGTTGTTGACGTTTACGCCCGCTAAGTGGCGTGGGAGAGATCACAAGGATGTGCCCGTTACTGAAATACGGCCAAGGCTTGGATATCGAGGAAGCTACTGAGGATGGAAGAGATTCTGGACTGTACAGAGTTGGGGGAGGAGCTCTTAAATAGTAGCCTCTTTCGAGGACACTTCTAAGTTAAGGGATAGATATACGAGTACACCGAGTGGATAGGAGAGTAAGATATTTTGCGGAATGGGAAAAGAGCACAAGACAAGACGGCCACCCGGGGTAATTGGGAGGCTCCATCCGAAGCTCGATACTACTCCCTCCAGTTTGCTCCTTGCTGCTACTGGGTAGGGCTTTGAACTTTGACGGGCCAAGGGGGGGGCCAAGTTTGATCCTGACGCAGTCATGGCGCAACTGAGTTGGCAAAAGGCTAACAGGCTGGCGGCGCTGGGGAGCCTGCAGACATGTGCAGGGGCAGCCTCTACAATCCTGGAAATCATCGATACAGAGTACCAATCTCAGATCGAAGATGCGGGAGGCTTTAGCCACCATCGAGAGCGGCTTGGGGAGTCCATGTTAGCGCACTATCATCAACACTAGAAATCGCGCGCTTGATCCTGTTAGCGTCCAAGCTCAAGCCATCAAACTTCGTGGAGCTCCCGATGGCTGCAGATGGCCGGGAGAAGCTAGTTGATTGGTCCGATGGCCGTAGCTTGGGTCAATATGGCGATCGGGCGAATGGCTGCCGTTTGATGAAAAGGCGATCTGAAATCCCAGCCTCTGATGCCGGTCAATGCCACACGATGTTTGTCCATGGGTGTGGATCGCTCTAGGGCGGTAAGTTTTCTGCGGTCATGACGCTTCTTGTAGCTTTCGTCTGCAAGTCTCCAGTTCTAGACTCTCAACATGCGTCTGTTTTCAATGCGGGCGCAGGAATGCGGCGTTTCAACGCTTGCGATTTGCTTCAACAGTCGTATGTTGGCCCATCGTCGAGATTCGTCCAGCTGCCATGGATCAACAACGCCCGTTGCTCGGAAAGTAGGCTATTCCGTTGCCCACCAAGCTTGGTACAACATGTGGTGTTGGCTTGTACCCCTCTGTATCTTGGTAGCAGCAGTAGGATCTTGGTAGCTGCTTCGTACCCAGTAGTAGCACTGTAGTATTTGAATATCGAGTCATTTGCTGATCGCCTCCATCATCCGGCAAGGGAGACAAAGAGCTGAGACCGAAAACGCAACAAACCTCGCGCCAAGCTGCACACTTCCGGCGAGGATGGAGACCCGGTGAGAGGCATTCCACACGAAGTGACATGTGAGGCTGAATGATTCATTGAATTCCGCAGGCTGCTTGCAGCGGTGGCTGCATCAGCCCGGTCTCAACGAGCTTGGAAGTGCAGTGGTAGCACCGGGATCCAAGTACCTGGTCAAGACAGGCTCAAGATACCGCAAGTCCAAATTGCTGCTCCATTCTCCGGTGTCTTGTGTTCGGCTTGCAGGGGTCTGACTGGGCAGGAGAGCGTCGAGTTGGCGCCGTGGCGGCCAGACAAATGCACATGGTCGACGTCTGTCTGGGCTGCCAAAGCACAACCTAGGTAGTCAGGCGTCCCCAGGCCCGCTGCATCTTGTGCTCAGCTGCACATTCATCACGGTGACCTGCTACTGCATCCCTTGCCAAAGCCCACCTGCCTGAGCGATACTCCATGCAGCATGGTATACCGTATTGATGGCGATGCCCCAAGTCATCTAGCAAGGGGATCGGGATGCGCCGCGTCCCAGCTAGGCATCGTTTGCGAATCAGCAGAGCTATTGACTGCTTAGCAAAAGAAGAGTGTTCACGAAGCGGCAAGTCAAAGGCGACTAAGCATAGAGGTAGGATAGAGAGTGTGTGGCCGGCGGTGTTTTTGTCGTGGAGAAACTGCTGAACCCTGGCTGCTCTGCATACTCGGAGGAGACTCTTCAGCTTTTCGGGGCGTAGCATCTCTCCGCTTTCAAGCTTGCCTCTCGACGAAATTTGAAGTTTTCATTGTCATGATTCTTGATAGAAATCGGGCGCATAAGCTCCTATTATCTCTGATACTAGTATGGACATTCTAACAAACAAAATGATCTTCGTAAAAGTTGCGGAAGTAGGAGCGCCGTTGAGTGCTAGGCGGCTTAGGTAATGAAGTAGGTGCATTCACTGCGAATCGCATCGCGTCTGTCAATCGCGTCTTCAAACCCCCACCATTGGATAGATGTGCAAGCAGAAATCCTACAAGTCAACCCTCACAAAGATGCTCTTATGATAGCCGACATTTGAGATATCATCAACCATGTCGCGTCGTCTTTTCAATCGCGGTGGCCGTGCTGCTGCCTCATCGACCAGCACCTCGACCACCACTGTTACAGCCCTCCCCGACTACGAGCCACTGTCTTTCCCTCTATCCGATACCGCCCGGCAAGAATTGATCGAACTGTCGAACAACCGCGGCGCTGCGCCTTATGAGAGCCAGCTGAAGGACTCCATCCGTAATCTTGGCCTTGGCGTAAGCGATCTGAACGAGCGCCTACGCAGAGGCCAGGATCGACTGGCTGCAGTCCGTGAGCGTCGAGAGGAGAAGGGCACGGCCAAGACGGCCGAAGAGGAGCGCCTGGAAGAGGAGATTCCCGAATTCGAAAAGGAGGTGGAGAGGTTGACGCGAGAATCCGAGCGTGCGCTCAGAGATACCATTGATCGAAGAGCCGAGCTAGAGGACGAGGCTATTGTCTTGGATGAGCTCAGCACGACCGCCACAACGAACACAATAGCTCAGACAAGAGGCGCGGCTGCTGCTGCTCAAAGCCGACGACGACAGGCCCGCGGAGCTAGCAGTGATGAAGAAGACGCTGCTGAGGGGCAAGACGAAGATGAAGAGGGGCCGGTGACTAGCATTTTCGATACGTTTCGTGAGCTCCGCGCCAAGAAGAGGGCCGAATACACGAGCCTTGACGTCCACCGGCGGTACGCTCTGAACAATGACTATGCCGGTTTCAAGAAGCTGTGGCACGAAGCTGCAGCAGGCGAAGACGGCCCTCCGCTGCCAGATGCCTCACGATGGTTCCTGTCCAATGGCGAGCCGGACATGACAACGCCCAATCGTGACGGGCAGAATGGCGCCCAAGATGACGACGACGACGACGTAGCCGTCCAGCGGGAAACGATTAGCATCAACTGCCCATTGACCCTCCTTCCGATGACGGAGCCATACAGGAGTCGCAAGTGCCCACATACTTTTGAAAAGGCTGCCATTTTGGACTACCTGACGCCCGGGCGAGCACCAATGCCCCCAGACAGGCTGTTCTCAGGTGAGCTTTTGCACACATTACCTATTACCCTCTCTCGTTGCCACGTTGCTAACATTGAGGAAAGATGTTCTCTCGGTCCCGGTTCGATCATGAGTTTTACTTGGACGAGGCAATGAAGCGAAGAATCCAACGCTGGAAGCAGGCAGAGCAAAACCGTCGCGATATGGATGACGAAGATGAAGACGAAGACGCGAATGACTCTCTTGTTTTCGAGGCAGAGCAGCAAGCTAGAGGAGGCGGTACAAGAACACTCAAGAGGGAGGCGAGATGAAAGACCCAGTGGTGGCCATCAAAAGAGATTGATTCATGGTGCTCCCGTTGGTAGGAATGCAGATGTTATACAAAGTGATACCCAGCAAGAAATAAAAAATTTGAACCTACACGGCCGAGAAAGCTTCTCACTTTTTTTTGAACCTCCATAATGCAACGAGGTTATTCCCCTCTCTATCGACTATCGTACAGTGGCTTTTGCGCCGTCCGTGTCCCATTGTGAACTTCGTAAGACATCCAAGGGGTATCAAATCTCCCAAAGCCATATTGATACACATGTATTATTTTTACAAGCAAGTAGCCCGTGATGCTTCGCCCGTGGCAATTCTCGCACCAATTTTTGTTTTTTCTTCTCTCTCTCTTCTCTATGCCTTGCGCACAGCAAAGAAATAGTTGCCCACCTTTTCGCTGCCCTTGACCTCTTTCCACCCAAACCCAGGGACATAGACAACGCCCATTACCTTTGCGCTGTCCCAGCCCTTGCCGGCAAGATACCCCCTCAACTCGCCCTCGTTGATGTATTTATTCCAGTCGTGCGTTCCCGGCGGCACGATGCGCAATATGTCCTCGGCAATGAGGTTGGTCGTCAACCAGCTGACCCACGTCCGCGCAATGGTGCTCATGATGAGCCACCCGCCAGGCTTGACGAGGGGGCGCACGCGCTCCAGAAAGGCCCCCGGATCGTCAATGTGCTCAATGACTTCGAAGAGAGTCACGACGTCGTAGCCCTGGCCCTCGGCAGGGACCTCGAGCTGCTCGACCGAAGACTGTCGATACGACAGCTTGCCCGCCAGCAAAGGGTCCTTGCGGGCATGTGCCTTTGCGACGTCGAGGACGGACGGCGTGGGATCGATGGCGGTGACGTGCTTGGTGGAGGGCAGGCGGGCGGCGCTCTCAGCAAAGATGCCGCCGCCGCAGCCAATGTCGAGGAACGTGACGGAATCGAGGGCGTCGGAGGACTCGCGACAGGAGCGGATGAAGTCGTGGCGCAGCGGGTTCATGAGGTGCAGCAGGCGCGACGAGCCGTGCGGCTCCCACCACTCGGCGGCGAGGGCGTTGAAGTGCGAGACCTCGTTGGGGTTGACCGACGAGAAGCCCGAGTGCCATCGCGATGCCGCCGTCTTGGTTGTGACAAGAGCAGAGACAGAGGCAATTGGCAGCCGTGGACGAGGACGAGACACCAGCCGGGACAGGCCGCTTGCCACACCGGCCACAGCTCGGGTCGGCGCGGCCATCTGAGGTGAGCGGACGGTCGAGGGCACCAAGGACGAGGACGGGATGAGGAAAGAAACACGCAGCGGCTCGGAGGCTCGGAGGATACGGAGGGTGGTGATGTCAACGCTTCCAACGTCCGGGAATGCCCATGCACAAAGGGTCCGGCTGACAAACAAAAAGAGGCCAACTCCGAATGCCCCCAATTCTGCAAATCTTCCAGGCTTGGAGGGGCAGGTCGCCGGCGTGCCGCGGGACGTTGTGGGGGCTGGCCGCAGAGGAAAACCGGGCGGGCATTACCCGCGCGGTTGGCTATTGCTGGCTGTTGCTGCGAATGTTGCGGTACCATGAATGGATAGGCTTTTGCATTGGGGAAACGTGGTTTGATGAGCTGGAGACGTTGCTCTTTTGTTGTTTTGGGGGAATCTCTGTTGGTAAATGTATCGGGTAGCAACAATTGGGACTTCAACTTCTTTGGCTCTCTATTTTGACGAGAGATCCGTCATCATATTGCTAGTATTAGTCAATGAACAACTAGTTGCATCTCTCTCTGCAGCTGGGCATAGCTCTGCGCCAGCAATCAACATAGACGTCGTAGATTTAACTTCTTTGCAATCAAATTCCAACATGTGAATCCCTCCCCAAACCCAACTCGTGCCTTTTTGCTGCTAAAACACCGCAAACCCGCCCTAGCGCTCTCCACGCCTTGGCTTACACATCATTACTCTGCACTTACAGTACGGTGGAAAAAGCTGACTGACAAGCATCTGGTCGAGGCATGTGGATTAGTCCTGATGCCATCATCACAAGACCGGCACAACGTTAGCGGAACCGGCGCACCGAGGTCGCAGCCTTTTTTGCCTGTTCCGAGCAATAACTAATACGAGCAGCCTGGGCGGTTGTTTATATCTGGCTGCAGCGCCCATCCGTTAAAAGAGATTTCGTTTCCCATGTGATGTTCTGCTGTCTCTAGTAATAACTCTTCTCTACTGTTCTGGACGGCATTGGTCGCTTTTGACTTGATCTTTCTCATCTCATCTCATGGTACCCTGTTCACAAGACGAAACCTACACCCGAAATCGAGAACAAGCACAAAACCAAGAAACTGAAGCAAAAAGCAAAAAGCGACGTCAACCAAAACAAGCCTCGGATACTCTTTCACCCACAACTCGGCGAACCATCTCCGTGCCACGCCCTTGAGAGACACCCGCTTCGGCATTCTCAGCCCCTCCAATCCTCCTCCCTCCCAGGCTCGGCTTTGCCGCAACAAACTCGGGTCGCTTCCAATCCCCCCCCCCCCAACGCCAAAAAGCAAGCCGCTATTTTCCCTCGCAAGTTTCTCAGCTCGGCGCCGCAAGTACCGGCCAGAGATCCAGTCCTAAAAGTCCAGGGTACTCGGAATCCTGACCCGCCCAAAGCGGCCCTAGGCCCGTGGAAGTCCATCGAACAAAAGTCACCCCCCAAGTCTTTCGCATCGCCATATTCCAACAAATCAGCCCTTTTTTGACTTTTTCGACATTCTTCACACACACACACTCTCTCTCTTCTCGGATAAGCGGTCAATTCCAGTTTGCAAAACAAGCCAAATACAAAACTGCTTCATTGAGAGCAGTGCAATAATACCCCAAAGTCAAAGCGCAAAGCACAAACAGCCCCAGCGACATGCCTTCCTCCACCATAGACCAGAGTCAATTCGACTCCATTCCCGACTCTATCGAGGCCTTCCGTATGTTATCGCCCCTTGCAGTTTTCCCAGCCCTTTCTTGATGATCCTCCTTCTCTCTAATTCCCGCTCTGGCCGGGCAATTGACTCACCCTCGCCCTGCAGGTAGAGGCGAGTTCCTCGTCGTGCTCGACGATCCCTCGCGCGAAAACGAGGCCGACCTCATCATCGCCGCCGACTCCGTCACCACCGAGCAGATGGCCTGGATGGTGCGCCACTCCTCCGGCCTCATCTGCGCCCCCATCACCCACGCCCGCGCCGACGCCCTCGCCCTGCCGCCCATGGTCCAGCACAGCCAGGACCCGCGCGGCACCGCCTACACAGTCTCCGTCGATGCCGCCGACGCCTCCGTCACCACCGGCACTCAGCGCCCACGACCGCGCCCTCGTGTGCCGCGTCCTCGCCGATCCCGCCTCGACCGCCGCCAGCCTGCGTCGTCCCGGCCACGTCCTGCCGCTGCGCGCCGCGCCCGGCGGGATCCGCGCCCGCAACGGCCATACCGAGGCTGCCACCGAGTTCTGCCGCCTTGCGGGCAAGGCCGAGGCCGGCGTCATCTGCGAGATTGTCGACGACGGAGACGAGGTGCCCGGCCAGGCTGTCCGCAACGAGCCCGGCATGCTGCGCGGCGAGGCCTGCATCGACTTTGCCCGGAAATGGGGCCTCAAGGTCTGCACCATTGCGGATCTGGTAGCCCATGTCGAGAAGACGGAGGGCAAGCTCGCAGCCAACGGATCAAATTGAAGCAAACAACAAAGATACGAGGGAGATTGTGAATGAATCTGAAAAAGAAAAGAGAAGGAAAAAAAAGAGAAACAAGGGAATCTAAGAAGATCACGAACAAGGAACGACAAAAAGGGCGGGAACGCTCCCCCTAAAACAAGAAGAAATCATATTCGTAATGGGGGGACTCATTCGATTTCCATGGCTAATATTTTGCACGGCGCACACTGGCAACGGCGGAAAAAGGGGCTGGTTCGAAAAAGAAAGAGGAAGACACACATAAAAAAAAGGCCGCAAACTCCTACTCTACTCCCCAAATGCTTGACCCTGTATTCCAACCTACCATCTACGCACCCAAGTACCCTGACTATCTGCATGTACGTCTGTCTCGACGACTTCATCTACGTTGGTTATGTTTTTGGTTGTCATTAGAATTAGCTATTTTATGCGGCGTTGTTTACATACCGCAATACATGCATGTATAGCCTATCCTGTATAACAAGGCAAATGCAAATGCAAGACAATAGACAAAAAACTACGCTTCCCATTCACCGTGCCATGTTTACACTGCAAGGAATTTCTATTCAATTTGTCCTTACTGATGCTGTACATGAACTATACTTGATCTACCGCTATGAAGTTAAAAAAACAAAACAAAAAAAAACACAAAAATGCTTCTTCGAGTAATCCTACTCAGACTATGCCATAAAGTCTTCCTCAATGTTGCTTCGACCACTGCTCTTGCTCTGATTCAGCCCCAAGTTAAGCTCGGCCGCCTTCTCAAGCAGCTCATCGGTGCTGCTGGCACCGCCATCTGCCAATGGCGGCGCCGTGTTTGACCGCACCTGCACCTTGACCTCTCCCTGCACTCCGTCCAGCTTGATCGTCGACACCGTGGTGCCTCCGGGCGGTGGCTTCAGATTCGGCTGCGGTGCCAGGTTGACCAGCTCGCGGAAGAAGTTGTTGGCGGCCTCACAGCCGTCCAACAGCCATTTCAAGCAGATAGTCACTCGCTCCTTAGCGAATGGGTTGTGGTCGTCGTATGCGCAGCAGTTGAGCAAGGGCACAATGCCGTTGTACTTCATCATTTGCATCTGCACTTGGGCGTTGCCGGGAGTACTTTGCCCGGGTGGTGGCTGCAGCAGCGTCGCAATGATGGTGAATATCTGTCCCTTTATGCCGGACCATGGGAACTTGTGAGCCGGCTCTTGCAGAGGCGGCGGCGGGGGTGATGGAGATACGCCCTCGTCTCCAGTTGCGTATGGCCGCTCCACCATCGGGTCGTTACTGGCATTATTGCCGGCGTTGGCGGTGCTCTCTGCTGCTGGAGCGCGTTTGGGCACTTCGACAAGTGGTTTCTTCGGCACTGCGGCCTCTAGGCTGCTGAGGATCGTGATAAGATCATAGATGGCCTGCCACTCGATGAGATGGGGCCTCATATCCACCATTTCGGCCACTGTCGTGAGAAATTCCAGGTACTGAGACAACCCATCTTTAGCTCGTTCCATATCCCAGCTATCGACGGGAAACTCGGCCGGATCACGATTCTCCTCGCGAATCTGAGCTTGCAAATGCATGAGAGCCGCGCACTCGGGGACGATGCGGCTCCGGAAGAAGCTAAAGAAGAAGTGCACCAATTTGAGATCCCGGGTCTGGTCCTTGGAATCCTGTGTAGTGGAACTGGCGGCTCGCGCCCGAAGCATATGGTTGACAAGGCGCAAGAGAACTGTTTGTGCAGGGGAGATGATGTCCTTGGGGATTCTTAGAGAGTTCCACGCATAGGGCACCAGAGCGCTGTGGTGAATGGCCTCGACGATCTGGGTCGTGACTTGGAAAATCAGGCTCTGCTCGTCCTTGTCCCACACAGCAATGAAGACGAGCAGCTCTCGGAGCAGGCTCTTTCCACAGTCCAGTGCAAGAAACATTCTGCATCGAGTCTTTTGCAAGTTTTCCCCCGCACGTGTCAACCCGGATCCTGCGTGATCGAGAATGCACGACTTCACTATCATGTGCAATGCTTCAATCTGCTTTGGATCGAGAATATTGGGCACCTCGGTCAAAAGACCAGTCAATGGACCATCTCCATACGATTCATCATCATCGACCTCTTCATCGTCCATCATGTCGTCCATGTAATCGTGGGGATATTCGTGATGATGGTGGTGATGGTGGCAGTGATGGTGGTGGTGCTCGTCCTCATTATCATGATGATGGTGGTGATGGTGGTCGCACTCCTCAATCTCATTGCCAGACGCAGCATGTTCGTGGTGATGATGGTCGTGATCGTGATCGTGGTCATGGTCATGGTCATGGTCGTGGTCATGATCGTGCACATGTTCATGCTCATGCTCATGTTCATGCTCATGCTCATGCTCATGGTCGTGTTCGTGATCATGGTGGTGGTGATGGCATTCATGATCATCCTCATGGTGATGATGGTGACGGAGATAGCACTCGTGGCACTCGTGGCAGTGCTCATGATCAGAGAGGTCCTCTTCGGCACCCTCTGGAGGCGGCGAATGGTCCGCTCGGTAGGAATGAGCATATCGATGAACCAAGTTGTTGCGGCAATGCTCTGTACGTGACTGCGCAAACTCTACGGATGGCATGCCAACCACCCAGTCCTCGTAATTCGGGTCCCGCGCTCGGAGCCACCATGTATCGATTTCACGGGACACACGAGCATACAACCGGTCTTGTTGGTACTTGTCCGGCTCATCCGGCTTCCATACCGGGTTGACCTTTTCAGAGTCATTATCTAGGATAATGGAAGTGGAATCAAGCGTATCCGGAAGCCAGTTCCAGGCCAGTGGCCGTATGGGGGCCAAGTTTCCTGGGGGTTTGTCTGCATGGTTTTCGGCGTAGTGTCTAAGGAGCTTCCTCGCTGTGTCGCACATTCTCGAATTCCGGTCCAGCCAGTGCTGAACTTGATGCTTGGCCGCATCTGGGCGAAATCCCGAGCCGTCTGTCATAATCTCTTCGGGTCCCGACAGCGCGCCGTCATCGTCAAACAGGACATCGAACCAGAATGACATCTTGTTGCGATCATGCTTGGCAGTCCAGTTGTGAACTTGCTGCAGCGAAGTCACAAGCAATTTTTATTCTGAGAGAGAGAGAGATTAGCATGTATTCATTTCTCCACACAAGAAGAAGAAGTCAGCTGCACATACATAATTCAGTAATGTCTGTGAGTTTTAGTCTCTGGGCCTCGTCCAATATCTCTCCGTCGTAGCCTTTACTCGTCACGTTGACACAGAGGATGATTGTCTGATAGACCATCTGATCAAAGTGGACTGCGGCGCAAATGTCCTGAGGAACTTCGGGCTCAGCATTAACAAGGAGGTTGCGCGCAATGTGCATCAGCTTGATGAGAGTTCCCAGGTCTTCCTTAACAGAAACATGGTTGAGGACGATCAAGGCTGTGCTTTCTTGAGGGCTGACTCCCTTATCAGGATCGTTCAACGCCGATAGAGGTCCCACTGATCGCGATGTCAAGCTCGGGATGGCAGCAGCAAAGATCCTTGTCAGCCATATCCAGATTGCTACATTCCGTGCCAAGGCCTCTCTGTTTGATGCCATCGATGCAGGTTAGCGGCATGGCATCTTGAGGTAGACTAGGTACGGGATCCTACCTGGCTTTCCTCAGGGTGTGAGTCTTTTCCAGCGTCTTGGAGATCATCGAGTTCACCCGGGCCGTGGTTTGAGGGCCCATGGGAGGAGACTGTGTGAAATGGCCCTCCAGGCAGATGAGCGCGGCTGAGAAGCATCGCTCTTCAATGGTCTCTCCCGAGTTGTCGCCACCATTTTCGCTCGGCCGCGTCGATACTACATCTTGCCCAAGAATGGTAGTATCGTTAATATCAACCGTCTCCGCCATCCTCATCTCTGCGGCTGATGTTGGAGTCCCGAGGCAAGTTGGAAGCGATGATGCGCGCGCGAGCAGCCCTGGATATCTTCTAATATAATTTTGCCCTGCAGTTTATGAAGCAGTGAAATGGCCCGCAGAAAAAAAAAAAGTTGCCGGCTTGGTAAGCACATAACCCCGCTATATCGGGAATAAATGACGGGCAATGGGAGGGAAGCTTTACCGTGTATTTTGCCTCTTGTGTTGTCTCTCAAAACGGATGTATCAATCAATGCTAGAATAAGGCAAGGGGCAGAGTTGTTTTGGGTGATTGTGTCTGGGCTGGAGGCGTTTCCGTGTCAACCAGATTGGCAACAACTTTTTTTTCCCTTGCCATTGAGGGACAAGGATTAGTATAGGCGGGTGCCATGTACTGCGCAGGTACTGGGCACCGCCATGGTGGTATTAGAGCTACCACCTGGTACTCCCAGCACTCCAGCCAGCATCCTCCAAATGTCATCAACTGAGTGTATAGGTAGAGTTTCCTTGTATTATAGAATAGAGAGAGAGTTGATTTACCTTAAAATATTACATAAGCGTATTAAGCTTCTAGGAATTTAATCCCATGATGGCGTGCTCTTTGCTTGATCCTCTGATCCAACGAGTGCCCAAGAAAATCCTGCCCCTCCATCACTATCGATAGAGGGGTAAGTGCACCTTGGTAGCTTTTTTTTTGCTCTCAGGAACCTGCGGCCTTTCCAGGAACATCACCATTGCCAGTCTCCAAGCCTCTTCTTTTCTTCTTCTTTTTATTTACAAGCATAGACATACCAAGTAGGTGCAACACTCGGCTTTCAGTGCAATTTGATTTGCAGGCGCACTCGCTAATCTTGAATCACCAGCCAGCAGTCACCATGACCAACCTCCCCACCAGCTTCGATCGTACGTTGCAAAGCTCCCGCTCCCTGATGCCATCTCCAATGTGACTCGCATGTCTGATTCGAGTATACAGAGCCCGTCCACATTGCCGTCATCGGTGGCACCGGACTTGCTCAGCTCGATGGCTACGAGCCCATTGCTGTCGTCAACCCCATCACCCCCTGGGGACCTCCCGCCTCGCCCATCTCCATCCTCTCCCACAACGGTGTCAACATTGCCTTCCTCGCCCGCCACGGCCTGCACCATCAGTTTGCGCCTCACGAAGTTCCCAACCGAGCCAACATCGCTGCTCTGCGCCACCTCGGTGTCCGATGCGTCATTGCCTTCTCCGCCGTGGGCTCCCTGCAGGAGGAGATTAAGCCCATGGACTTTGTGATCCCCGACCAGGTCATCGATCGCACCAAGGGCATCAGGCCGTTCACCTTCTTTGAGGGCGGTGTCGTTGGCCACGTTGGATTCGCCGACCCGTTCGACAAGAAGCTGGCAGACATTGTCAAGACCTGTGCGGCACACATGGAGGGTGATGGCGTGGTGCTTCATGACAAGGGCACCCTTATCTGCATGGGTTCGTTAATGCATTTACCCCCAAAAATGTCCTAAATTTACCACTTGACTAACTTCCTTTTCACTACAGAGGGACCCCAATTCTCTACCCGTGCCGAGTCTCACATGTACCGTTCATGGGGTGGCTCTATCATCAACATGTCTGCTCTTCCCGAGGCCAAGCTTGCCCGCGAGGCTGAGCTTTCCTACCAGGTCATCTGCATGGCCACCGACTACGACTGCTGGCACTCATACGAGGACGTCAACGTCGAGATGGTTATCAAGTACATGCAGGCCAACAGCCAGAATGCTAAGCGACTGGTTGGCGGCGTTCTGGACCAGCTCTCCAAGCTGGACCACAGCGACCTTGTCCTGGCCAAGCACTGGGAGGGTGCGTCTTCTGGCCCCGTCAAGTTTATGACCAAGCCTGCTGGCAGAAACCCTGAGGCCATGAAGAAGGTCGAGTACCTGTTCCCGGGCTTCTGGGATAACTAGGCTAGACTTGAAAAAGATACATACGGGGGCGTTTGGAGGTGGAAAATACGGCGCAATCAAAATGCCGGCCCAAGTCAGATGCGTGTCTGAGGTTCAACGGCTCATAAATTCAGTCTCCGTTTTTGCATACTGCCTTTTTATTATTATTCAATTTTCCCTTTTCCGTTTACAATCTTCAGAAGAAGCCAGATAAGAAAGACTACGCAAGAGATTTTTTTTTGGCGATAGATCTTCAACAGATATAGCAAGTTTAGACAGTCGTGGTAGAAGACAGATATATCAGATCAGACATAGAGAGCTCGAATCATCTTTCTTCGTGTGCGTATTCAAACGGTCGTCATCTAGTAAGGCGTATTCCGTGTAGAGCCACACATCTGCAACAAGAACTCTTGTAGGTATTAATTAGCATCGAGTACACAACAAACACCGCGATATTCGAGCAAAGAAAACCCCAGCTTGCTTCCTCAATTGTCCGAGCCAGTATAGAGAAGAGTGTACCATATCGTCTCAGTACACGCTGCTGATCTTCAACATCACAAGCGAATCAGTTAGTTTATAAAAGGGGCGCCCCATCAACTCGTTCAAGCCAATCCAATTCGCCCTCCTTACGACTTACCGAAAGTAGATCTCAGTGGCCAAGTATGACACAACTGAACCTGTTCCTCCGTCCACTCATTCAAAGTAGTCCATGTGCCAAGTACTATCTTGCATCCAAAATTCTTCAGCGGCACCGATCCGAAGATGCAACGAGGTCACAACCACGCGCCCCCCCCCCCCTTTTTTTTTTCCTATTGCAATGACAGGTAGCATCATGGCTCCTTGATATTGTTCATGATTCGGCATCGTCGGGTTAATTTGTTAAACTCTGTCACTTTTCGGTCATGCATTACAACTCGAGGGAGAGCTCTTGTGTCAGGTAACAAAGAAATGTGATAGCGAGACAACCATTATCAATCAGATTGCAAGTAAGCCAAGCGGCTGTCTATTCTCCGTCATGCCCGATAAAGGGGACCGTCCGAAGGGGGGCATGTCGTGTTAAACACGCGCTGGCTCTGCCTGACAAGGCGAGCAGGGGAATGCATGCGCCACGTCGGCTTCGGCTTCCTAGTGCCAAGGGGGCAGACAGAATCGCCGTCACGGAAGATGCTAGAATTTGAGAATCCCATTCCATTTGTCAATCATCTGCTTCTGGCGAATCCTTTCTCATGGATGGATCCATGGACTTTACGCATGCATGACAGCGAACCCATGGCTTCCTCTGTTGGGCCTGATGCGCAAAAGAAAGCTGTAAGAATGTGATAATGTTGCATTGTACAACCTGTCAAACGCATCTGATGTTAGGGGCAGCATCCAATAATGATGCTGAATCTCCCCTTCTCGTTCCTGCTGGCAACCTAGCATGTTAAGCGAGGTGCAAGATGGGACATGCTGCTTCCATGCAGCTTAGGTAGACGCCCCCTCTTTGATACATAGTCCACCGTACTCGTACATACTCGTATGCCACGGTACATGGTGTACTTTGATAGATTCCTCCGCGATGGGGTTCATGCAAACACCATTAGTGCGCCAGTACGGCTCCTCCACCTGTCAACGCCTGGATGCAGGAGGCTCACGAAGAATGGAATGTGATGTCGTGCTGTGGTTTGCCCACCTCCGCATATGATAGTCTGCGGGCATCAGAGCCCTGGCTGTCACTTGAGCCACGTTTTTCTCACGCATGATGAACAAACATGTTAAAGCCTGCATTATATCCGCAGCAGCAGCTGACTTGCAGATCCCAGGGGGCGACATGTGCCATGGACTGCAAAAGGAGAGAGGTCTGGGGTGCAAGTACTAAACAGTACGAGTACTGAAGCTATACTTGCCTGTAGTGAGTTGCTGTGGGAGACATGGATGCACAAGTCTCTTGTTGCACCGAGGGGTGTATGAGATGCAAGCCCTGATACTAACCAATGTTCGGTGTATCATTGCGAAGGAGTAAGCACCAACAACCGTAAGGCCTGTCGGAATATGCCCGGCTTGCAGGTACTCAAGCTATGATGACAGGCAGGCTGCATAAATGCCACTTTGCTCTAGATAGGATGGGGTGTTAATCTTTCAGCTGCAAGACTAAACCAGATCGAGATCGTGCTCTAAATATACGATATGGTGTAAAACAAGCTCGGGGCTTTTCCTTGTCGTTTTTTCTCATTACAGATAGCGTCGTGTGTCGCAATGAATAGCATCCACGTCTTGAGTTATTCCCTCATCCGCGGCATCGATGGCCAGCAATGTAACTTGCTGGGCCACGCAACGTGCCGGCAGTGACAGAAATGACAGTCTCAGCCCCCAATGGCAGGCAGTTGGATATCATCAGGGTGCACGCCTTTCAGTAAACATATTTGAGCAAGAATGACCAGCTGTAACTGCTCGGAAAGGGTCTTTTAAGCAGATCATTCTCAAAGGGGGGCGTTCGTTGCCACCCCATGTTCCATCCGCATAATCTGCTAAGCTTGGGTTAGCGATGTCGGTCACAAAACTTTGTGCTAAAGAAATCACCGCAAAACGCTCAGAAGCGTGCGTATTAGTGGTAGCCCGACTTCATCCTCATCTTGGCATTCAGTGAGCTGGGTAATAAGCCATTGGACGAACGGATTGAGCCAGCAGTGTTGTTAATGGGAGTCTCTGCTAGCTCTCAAGACTGCCTAGGTTGGCCATCACCCACCAACGACGAGGACAATTCCACAGCCAAGCATGACATGTCACTTTACTGAGACAGCATGGGGCGGCTCAGCGATCTCGGCCCCTCTTCATAGGACAGAGTTGGTGCGTATTTGTGTGATGGCCACTCGAACAATGAATTCCCCAGGCCAGGAGCCGGGGTCCAGACAGCCAGGACCCAGAAAGCAGGGTATAAGGGCCTCAAGGACATGGCTTGGGAACGGGAGCAGGGCAACGTACCAGAAAGCAATTACATAAATTTCTTGTTGGAAATCCACAAATGCAATCTTCATCCGGAATGCCAGATAAGCGGTAGTGAGGGGCTAACACAGGCGCAACTCCTCGCCCAAGGTCGCTGGGCGCATCCTAGCTATGAAAGCATTTCTGCCTTGCGAGACCAGTCCCGTCTGCGTTCGGTTAGGAAGACTTGGTCGCTTCTCAAAAGTTCTAAAAGAAAGGATTGTGCTGCAGAGTTGTGAAAGAGGAAAAGACATAATTTAAAAACCGGGAAGTGGGTGTCCGGAGTGCCCCATACCTTGTGATGGATAGATATGCGGATGCCATCCCACGAGGTACCCATTGGTGGACGAAAGGATTTGCTCACATTTCATTTCATACATCCAGGCGCTTCAAAGCACTCCATACAGTAGCATCTGTCGTCTTGTGCCCACTCTGGTATTGGCTGTGGGCACGACCGGGGACGCTAACTTGAGGATGCACGACTAACTCTGACGAAGTTGCACGGCTTTTTCCCAGTTTCTGTCGTCTTGCTTGAACAATGCCAAGTCTGGAGGAAGGAGGATCGTTATAGCGAGGGACCCAAGCTCTATGTGACCCAAGGCAGGCAAAATTCGAGCTTCATTGGGAGCTGAATCAGAGATAATGGCGACATCTTGAAGCCAGTCAATTTTGTCTTGCAACGCTCGTGGGGTGTTAATTGTCATCACAGGAACCCCGCCGCTCGGGTCATCCCGCAGTTTGTTCACACTAGAGTTTGGAGCATAGGGAAGACAAGAGAAACCGTGCAAAAAAAGGTGGCAGGCTAGGGTTGGGTGAAAGAGCCGTAGCAGTTGGTGGGCGCTAACAAATGGAGGCCTACTGCGCCGTTCCCTTTGATTATCCTTCACCAATTCAAGAAGGGGGGCCAATGAGGCCGAAGCTTCGGGGATATAAGAGAGTAACTCACATTCCGCAACTTATGATGGCAGTTCTCGACGCCCTGGCTACTGTTAAGCGACACATGTACTACTCTGTGCTTCGAGCTTCGTACTTGGCGCTTGTATTGGCTGGCTATTCCCGACAATAGATGCAGCATTGGTATTGTCAGAGGCCCACAGTCGAGTGTACTTGTGTTCCGCGCTTGTATGGTGAAAAAGGCTCTCTGCATAATCTGCTCTTTGCAAGAGTGATATGTGACGGGGCACCGAATATTGCACCCATTCTCGGATCCTTGGCCTCCCTGGTTCGCAAATGAATCTGCAAAGCTCATCAAGATTCTTTTGAATGACTGTCCGCATGAGAGAGGCGGCCCTGAAGGCGGAAACCCCAAGTTCAGCGGGCCACAAAGGCGAAGCTCCCCTCTAGTTTCACAAATTTTTGTCCCACATCCTCGGTTGATGGTAAGATGAAAGCAAAACGGGCCTCCACTGTGGCTCGTACGATGTGTACGTATCCTTTGTCGACATGTCGCACAGACTTGTATGTATGAGTTGCCGTAGACCCATCTGGATGGATGCATACCACGGAGCTTACTAGTCGTAATACAATACTCGTTCGTACACGTAGTATTCTTGGTGCTAATATTTGCTGCTTGCATTTCTTTCTTCGTATTCCAGCAACTTATAAGTGCCCGCGGAAATGTCGTAAGTACCGGTTGGGCACGTCCAGGGGGCCCGAAAGTGCGAGGTGGGACAGTTGCATGAAATTGAATCCGGTGGAAGCAGACAACGGCCGTTGCTCATCAGCACCAACGAGCGGTTGGCGATCTTGTTCATTCCGTGTTCGGCCGTCAGATGCACATGCGGATCTGACGTGTCCTCGCCTCGATATAGTTTGCTGACGAGCGCGTTGCGACGTAGCCGGCGTGGGTCAACAATGGCCGGGTTGTTGTTCGTACGAAGCCAATCTAGGCATCTGCCTCTCGTCCAGAACTGGGAAGTACGTCGAACTAGCTGCCTATCCGAGTGTTGGTGTTGTACGGACGTGATAGTCGATCTGAAGCTGAATCCCCATGATGAGAGAAGAAGAACGTCACGAAATCCTTTTCCATCGATAGATACTTGGTACTTAGGTACGTAGGTAGGTGCCTCCTGCCAGGTTTGCATCCCTACCGTACTTTGGTTACAATCTGAAGTACTGTACAGGTATAGCCTAAACATTCAGGAGGTAAACGTACCACGATTCTTCAGGCGAGTCTTCTGGGTATGGATCGTACGGGTACCGAATGCCCCAGGCTCTGTGCTCTTCCTGGTACCTGTTGCCTACCAGCGGGCGCTCTGTCGCGTGTCAGTGGGGCCGCGGCTCGCTTTCCTGCCGTTCTTGAGAAAGCCAGGCACAGACGTCGATCCGTACTGGTAGAGAAGGAGCTGGAAGGCTGGGACAAAGCAACATTGAAAGTTCCTGTACAAGCACTGTCAGGCACCTGCCTCCAACCTCCACGGCCATGTTCCGTACTCGATACACGGCACGTGATGGATGAAGTCTATGCCTGGTTTCTTGATGCCTTCTTCGTTCTAGCTCTTGTCTTCACCTTGAACCATCCATCCACGGCAACTCGATCAAATGAAGCGTCTTATCGCCGACCAGACGGCGATCGTAACATGTGAGAATCGGCCCCATCTCGATGTATCGTCTTCGCAGACAACCATATCCTCGGCGATGAGACACAGCCACAAAGCTGGAGCATCCAGTCAGATTGACTGCCACCACACCCTCTCCGTCTTTCCATCGATTCGGTATACAGGTTGATAGAGAGTAAGCACGCAAAGCTGCTTGGCGAGACGCAGGTGCAGTGATTGGCAAACAAAAGTGTAGATGCCTTGGCGGCATATCCTTGATGGCCAAGTGGCACACTTGAGACAGTTACGGCATGTTGGTTCCCGGCTCCTACTCTGGGGAAACCCGGATTGTGCTTTCGTGGAACAAGCCGATCAGGGGCTTCCCCATGGCTCTGTAGCCCTCCACAAGTGACTACCCGTGAGTAAGGTCCGCTCTTTGACACATTTGTATGCGCTGATTGTAGCACGGATTGCTAAACTCGAGTCGCTGAGCACAGATATCAGGTCAATCTCGATCACCAAGCCTCTTCTGCTCGTGATCGTCTTGCGAACCCCTCCCCCAGCATCCACCGGAATGCTGCTCCGTACTTCCATACATTAGCTGCATCTGCTAGTAACACGCTGCTAGTATATTGGTGAGTAGGACATGGCATGCAGTCAGATTTTGTATCCAAGCTTTCCGTGGCAAGTATTGCTACTCCGACTTTCCCGTCTAGTTGCCCCTGAACATTCCGATACAGAGCACGGAGAGCAACGTCCCACACTTCTGCTGGGCCGTTCATCCCATCGAATAGATCGATCAGCGCATGCCTGATTGGAGCTCGGCATTGTCTTGTGGACATACCGCCCACGAATGGCATGCATTGATGCTCCTTTGTAAACAAGGCTCTGGAGTTGACGCTCTTGCACGTCGTGGCACAGGATCGGTACCGACATCAGACCGGGATATCATCTGTCATATTTCTGCACGCATTGCAAGCACAGTCCCCACAACGACGACTTTTTACTACTCGTCACTTGGGCTATTGACAGTTGCCATCAAAAGGGGGATAACGTCGTCACTCAGCTCAGCGCTAGCTGCAATACTTTTCTTTGCCAAACGAGGGTAGCTAGCTCGTGGTACGGGAATCAGTCACTTGCAAAAGCACCAGCCAGTCTCTGCCGCTGTTGAAACTTGCTTGATGAAAAGTTTGCACAACGTCCATACGCCGTGGATGGTCTATCCTGGTCGGTATCACCATCAATATTGTTTCTTTTATACTTACAAGGTGCGTATGCAGTCCAAAAAAGGAGCCCCAGCTGGATGTAACCCCACAGACATAAACTGCCGGCAGCGCAGCAGCGCGTTGCCCTGCACTTGAGGCTCAAGACTATGTACTGATATGATCGATGGTACAACGGATATTAGCATAGAAAGCAAACATGTTGTACAACACACTTTGGCATCCTTTGCACGTCGCACTTTGGACCGCGGGTGTATTCCGCCCGGCAGGTCCCTCCATCTTCGTATATGCTCCCGGCCGGCCGTGTGTGACGTAGCACAAACAGACAAGACAATCTTCTCATCTCTGCTCTCCGCTAGAGCTCCGATTACAACCGTAACGGACGATTTAACACCAAAGAGGCAGCCGCAGTGCCATGAGCAACGGCCCCGCAACTCGCACGAGACTCTGCTTGTGCGTATTGAAGAACTTTCCGATAGTTGACCAGCAAGAGGTAATTCCCCGTTCATCACAAGGATCATCGGGGGACGGCGCCGCAGAGGATTACAGTATAATGATGCAGGGGCCGTGGGGTGTGTTAGGTGAGCCGAAACCAATATGGTGGATCAAGCCCTATTCATTCGCTTGGAAGGGTAAGCAATCGGCGGCTATTTTGATGAAGCCACTGGTGCTGATAGTAATAAGCAGGTCGTATGCAGACAGATGGCCGGCCTGTCAGCCAACGGTGGTAGTACGAGTACGATATGCATCGGCGCTTGGAGGTTGCTGTTATCCATGCTGCTGTGTTCCTTCGGTGTCAGGGCGCAACTCTTGCGTTCCGATTGCCTGCATAGATGACCGCCTGGAAATTAATGGGTGTGAGGGCAATGGGTCTTATCTGATGCTTGGTTAGGTCCATGGAAATCGAGATCGACTTGGCTGTCGTTTAGATATTCGCCATCCTCATCCCACTCGCGCAAGGTGCCCCAATCGAGCTTTTCGAGAGACCCACGCCACCCATTTGCATTGCCCTGCCTTTGCAAGCGACTGATTTGCATATTTCCTTTGCTCCACTAGAGCAGCAGGCTCGTACCTGTACTTGATGTGTACAAGGCGGGTCTGAGCAACTGGACATCCGCGGATGTTCTGCATTATCTTTCGAGTTGCAACGGGATGTGTCCAGTACCCATTCTCAGCGCCAACACGACAGGCATGAGCAATGCAAGGATGAGTTGGGACTCAGTAAAAGCAATGGATACGCAAACGATGTACGGAAGGGATTCACAATGGAGCAGCGCATCGGTTTGGAGTATAAAAAGAATAATATACTAAATACTAGCTGTCGCTCGGCCCGCGCCGAAGGGGACGACGTCCTCAAGCCACATCTCGATATCTCTCCGCTTGGAATACCAATGTCTACCTGAAGAAACGACGAACCAGCTCGGTCATCTATTGATGCCCAGCGGCGACGAGGCTTCGCACATAAAACTTGTGCCTTGTTCACACGTATAGTTGCAGACAACCACAACCACAACGGCTTCGCATCACAAAACAGAGACACGTGGTGGCGCAGCAATGGGATTTCCAATGCCCTCTAGCATTTGCAGAAACACCTCGAGACATGACAGAGCACAAATACCGACTGTGATTGCATGTATGCGCTGGCCTGCTTGCGGAGTAAGGGCATCCTGGGAGTCTGATCCCAGCTGAGGAAGCCAATGCAGTTGGCTCGGACGTGGCTCCGTTCAAACGCTACCCTCCCTTCTCTTCTCTTCTCTTCTCTCGCCGTCGATGATGGACCAACGGTGCAGCAGATGAAGTACATGGTTGACACCAAGTCTCCATCCTGGTGCAGGACAGCGGCATCATATACTGCTTGTACTACTACAAGTACCCGTAAGACTCGCTTCATGCAGGCTCCGGAGCGCGGTACAGCACAGTACAGTACTTGCCCCTCCGAATTCCTCAACGGTGGCTCGTCTCGACAGGGGGGGCACATATTTACGCGCGGTGGCACCCCTCCCTCTACTCCATAAACAAGCGGGCTAATGTAAGTCGAACCTCATCCGGCCATGCCCCGGCAGGACCCTAAGTTCGCCTCACCAACAGGCGGGCCTGGGAGGTTTAAAGCCCTCCGGCAGGCTACAGCAGCCTGGTGGAATGCCATGTACCAACTGGTCTGTAGGGTTGAGGCTGTCATCCTGCCAGGCCCATCCTGGACAGCACCTTATCCTATTACGGCCCTTCTGGCCAAGCACCGCATATATGCGCACACGCGGCGGCTTGACAGGCTGGTGGGGGGATGTAGGGTGTGCGACAAGAGGAATCAGAGCTCGACCATCACCGCAGAGCTCTATTAGTCCTCTGCGTTTCCCGGCGAAATAGGAGATGAGTAGTCTACATCTCTACCCAGCCGGTAGAGCTGGGTCCATGCTTTGTTTGTTCTTCATTCCTTGCTGAATACTACCCCGGTGTCTCTCCTGTCCTCTCCCATTCACGCATTTACCTTGAGGCTGCAGCAGTGAGTTAGAGCAGCGACCAACATACTAAAGGCTGCCGTATCCTCGACATAAAAACTCGAGGGTATCCCAGAATAACAGCCGGGAAACCAGAGCAGAGTTCGACTGCAACAGCACACCGTGCCATCTTGTACCAGCTTTTAATTCGAATAAACCGATTTTCGCCATATATCATATACGCATCATGGCTCTTCGGCATCAGATCCCTGGTCATGGCGATGTCATGGACATTGGCGGAAGCCGAATGCATGAGGATATCGGAGAGAGACTCTCCAGAGTCCTCACGGCTGTCTATGGCCCCAATGCAAAGCCAACTCTCCCAGACGAGCTTCTGTATACCGATGTGGGACTGCCCATATGGAACGAGATCATCTTCACCCCTGAGTTTTACCAGACACACGACGAGGTTGCGCTCTTTGATGCTCACGGCGGCGACATCGTTGGGCAAGTTCAGCCTGGTGTGACCTTGATTGATCTTGGAGTCGGGTAAGTCTCAACAGGATCAATCCTCAAGGGGTCGTATGATCTAACAAGCTCCATAATGATTCAGTGACACTCGTAAAGTGGAGCATTTGTTGGCCGCTTTTGAGAAAGCGCAGCGCAAGGCCACCTACTTGGCTCTCGATATCTCAAAGGCCTCGTTGGAGCACAGCGTGGGCTACCTTCTCGACAAGCATTCGGCAGCGGATGCAAAGGTAGCTTGTGCAGGGTTGTGGGGAACATTCCAGGATGGGATGGCCTATGTACAAGGCATTGAGGGCCAGAGACTGTTTCTCTCGCTGGGCTCAGTGCTTTGCAATGACCCTTGCCAGAAGCCTTGAGCCATCTCAAGTACTGGGCCAAGGCGCTCCGGCCAAATGACTTTCTCTTGGTAGGAATGGATGCCCACTTGCTGCCTAACGACAAGGACAAGATCTGGGCGGCCTATCATTCCAGAGACGACCTATACCACCAATTCTTCCTGAATGGCTTTGAGCAAGTGAACAAGGCTATTGGAGAAGAGTGGTTCCAGGAGGAAGATTGGGACTTCAAGGCGCAGCTTGAGGACGAGCCCACAACTCGGCACCGATTCTTCTTCCGCGCCAACAAGGACGTCACAATCCACAAGCTTGGACGGACCATCAAACAGGGTGAAGAGCTAGACTGGTTCGACTCTCACAAGTATGGAGAGGAGAGCGTTCGACTCATGTGCCATAAGGCGGGACTGAGTGTGATGAGTGTCTGGCAAGCACCAAACTCCGAGTTCCGTGAGTCTTTGACTGCTTTCCCCCCTTTTTTTCGATCTGCCTTTGCTAACAATTCGTCTCGTAGGGCAATACCTTCTCAAAATGAAGGGGGGGCAGGACCAAAGAGATGATGGGGACAGCGCCGTATCAGGGGTGATTTGATAATGCTTCGGAACCGCGGGATAGTTTTAATTGTTTGCTCCCTTAGATTGGAACACCTGAGCAATTGACGAGAAAGGCGGTGCTAGACAGGTCATGTCGGAGACTGATGGAGATACCAGTCTAAATAGATGGGGATAGATAGACTTGATGAGGCCAATTGATATCCTCGTCCTTTTAGGTCAAGCACAATATCTCGGTCTCCTGTTCTTGCACGCGTTTGACTAGATGCTCCCACCATGGGAATCTTTTACCGACATCTTCATCGAGCTTTCCGCGGACTGGCGGCTTCAAGTTGGGATCGGCGTCAATCCACACCCAGATCCGTTTCAATGCCTCGTAAAGTGGAGGAACACTCTATATATGAGGCACACCGAGTTAGCACTTTGAATAAAAGTAGAGTGGGTTGGAAAGGGAAGCTCATCTTACGCTTCTGACTGGCGTGCTGGTGACATTTTCAAACCACGTCTGCGCAACTACCACGTGCTCGGGATCTGTAGCAAGCATCCCCAGCAGGAAGACTGGAAAGAGAGGCGCTTGGGCAGTGAAGTTGTAGCCTGACGTTGGCATGATGTTTATACATTTGGCAAGATCGCTCAAGTTGGCCAATACCTCTCGGTGAGTCCGGGGCTTTCTATAAAGGTTCAATGTGTTAAGAACAACAACGACTTGTGTTTAGTAAAGCGGGAGGTCAGCTCACCTTAAAGCACGGCACTGGAGATAAATCATGGCCGCGATTCTCCAGGCTTCTGCAGTGACTTCGGTCATGTGGCATGCACTCTCAATGACATAGCCCTTGGGAGCAGCGCGCACCATTTCAATCGTCTGCGGCAGATGTTTGGCTTGTTCCCAAGGCGCGGCATCGACGGCGCTGCTCCACTGCCTCATTTCCAGCAGCTCTTCGAGCAGAAACCGGGCAGTGAGGGGAGCGACTGGGCTTTCGGGGTCTTGATAAAGACGCGCGGCGAGGTATGAGATTTGGCTCAGCGAATGGAGCAGCTTCTTGGAGAAGCCGCATCCGCCGTGGATCTCATACATGTCCTCCATGTTGCCGTAGAGGAGCCAGCCGAAGCGGGAGGACTCTTTCTCTGGATTAAAGGTAAATGGAGACTGGAGCGGCGTCATGATTTGCGAAAGGACGACGGCCCTGCCGACAATGATGGACTGGGAGATGCGAAGGGAGGACGACTGGACGTTGGATGGTGACCAGAATCGCGACCTTCGTCGATTGATTCGAGGAAATGCTCGCATTGCTTGAAACCCTCTAGCCAACGCGGAGAATGAGGTCGCTTGCGACGACGCTCAGTGTAGACAATCTGAAAAGAAGGAGACCCGATTTGTTAGCATCGCTCAAAGGTATTGCAAGTGCAAACACTTTGCAGAGCCACTTACGTCTTGCATCGATAAGATGGAGGCAATGGTGATGAGCTCGCTAGTTTCATCAACGGTAGGTTCCGTTTTAGCGAGGAGTTGGCTCAGACGCGCCTCGGCCAGTGCAAACCGATGGTTAATGCGCCGACTGATTTCTTCCAATGGCTGATAGTCGTAGACGTATATGCCGGCAAGGCTCTGCATCGCGTACAGCACGCCGTTGTTGCCCTCCATGGGGGCAAAGTCCTGCAGCCATGAGTTTGTTTTGCCCAGAATGCTCCGGCCAGGACACCAATTCCTGAGATCTGTGTTTCCCCGAAAGTCAGGATGCGCAACACTAAACTAAAAACTATTGGTGTAGTCTGTATGGGAATTGGAATGAAGAAGAGAGAGAGAAAAATAGGGGATGTGAGATGCCTTGGGGAAATCGGGAGTTTTCAACCTACAAAATGCCCAAAGCTGCCTATCTATCTTGTCCATTTTCGAAACCAGCCCAAAATGCGACGGTAACATGCGAGGACCTTGAGACGACGAATGGGTAGCCCAGCCCTGGGGGTTCCACGGATGAGCAGAAGGGGATGTGACAGAGTAGCCCAACCCTGCAGACATCAATGTGCTGTCTGAGAAAGACAGCGAGCGGTCGGGTCTCCTCTGAGAGTTGAGCAAAATCGCAGCAGCTTGTGATATCTGTTTTGAGTGCTGATTTGAGTGGCGACTGGAAGCAACCAACGACAATGATGACTGGGTTGAAGGCCTGATGATCTCCTCTACTTGGTCATCATCGGCACCATTGCTAGGCTGAGCAACAACTGATACAGAAGACGAGCGGCCGCCCTGCGTTCTACGCTGCGGCCAGTTGAACTTGATGTATGAATTGACTGTGCCATCCGAAGGACGGCTGAAGCGCCGGGACGCTTGTATTCCAAAGCTTGATACACAATCCTTGAATGGACTGACAAATCCATGTGATGTTATTTCGAGGTTGGAGGAGTTGTGCTCCTGTTCAGCTCGGGGAGGCAGGACCTGCTCAACACTGGTGGCTGAGACAAACAGATCCTGGGGCGAGTGGGATTCTCGCTCTGGTGAAATGGAATTGCTCGAGGAGCCATTGTCTGACGACGATATGAGATCAATCTCCACCCGTACTAGATCCAAACGTTAGTTGATGGTTTTTCAATCCGGAATCGTCAGAGGGCAGGGATGGTAGCTGAACAAGTGCAGACGTAAAATGACGGAATGAAGTAAGGTGTAAGTCGCACACGTGAATTGGGAGTAGTAGCAAAGGGAAATGGCAAGAAGAAGAAACCGGCATGGTACCGTGTGGCATTCCACAGTGACAAGAAAGAAACCTTGTCTCTTTTCTCGTCGGATACGTGCAGAGATCCATAAGGAAAGGCTAGATATGACAGACAAAAGGGTTGGGCCAACACACAGATCGCGTGGCGTGGTAAGACAACAGGGGAGTGTTGGGTGTATATGTACGAGGGGCAGCGAGTATTCGTAGTAGTACAAGAAAAAAAGGCAGACCAAACGAGTAATGGTGCATGCAACGCCAGGGAATTGTAAGACAAGGGGAGGGTGGTTCCCAAGCTGGCGTGGGGTGGCATTTTGCTCCAGCGTAGCATCTGCTTGCAGCAGTTTGACTTACCATTGTCCAAAGGTATCAAAGCCATTTCGATTGGCCTGTCTACCGCTGCTGCCGCCATCTGGATTTGCTCCTGCGTCGGCCAAGGCAGTGTCGACGTCGAGACCAGAGAAGACGACGATTCAGTCGAGGCCGGGGAGGAGCTCGCGTCAACCGGCGCTTGCAAAGGAGGCCGGGACGCCCGGGAGCCGGAGGCGGAGGCACGGCCGGCCCCACGGGTGCGGACGCGGCGACGGACACGGCGGGCGCCAGGGACAGAGGGGAGAACATGAAAGGCTGGAGCTGCAGCAGCCGCCTCGGCAGGGCCCAGAGGCGTGTTTTCAGGCGCAGGCCGGAGCGGCCGCTGGCGAGGGCGAGGGCGAGCCTGGGATTGGGATGGAGATTGAGCGTGCGGATGCGAGGGCTGCGGGTGTGGCGTCAGCTTGATGCGCTTGGCCGGGCGCCCTGGATCCGACGAGTCTCCCATTCTGCTTCCGTGCGAGTCAGGTGCTTGCTCGAAGCGAAGAGACCAGGCTCGCGTGGCAACAAAGGAGGATTCGGGACGCCTCGATTCAACCTGTCGGCCGCAGACGCACGCCAGGCGTGTCAATGGTGGGCTCACGGACGGCGGACAGGAACACGCGCACACAGATGCACACACGGGCCAGGGTGTGGGTGTCACTGAGCCTAGACGACAGCAGAGGCAGGCTGGCGGTGGACCATGCACAATTAATAAACCCGATCGCCAATGACCGGCCGGCAGTGGCCTTGCGAGAAGAGTATTTGCCGGGCTATACCAAGTATGACCAGAAGCGGGCGTTTCATCCACGGGCTCGGCCAGCCGGGTCAATCAGAAGCCACCCTGTGGCTTTACGGTAGCGATCAGATCTGGTACTGTATCTGGTCTGTAGAGAGTGAGTAAGATGACCATCGGGGCGTGTAAGTTGGATGAATCGTGTGTGAGATCGTGTGTGTGGGGAGAGGGAGCTCTTTGGTACAACGTCCAGGCTCTGACCTCCACAACAGCCCAACTGGAGTGCAGTGAGATCCAAGGCGAAAAGAGGCAGAAGATGCTAAGACTGTTGTTGGTTGGGAGAGAGAGGCTTGTTGTTCTGCATGGACCAAGAGTAACTCAATACAACGTACCAGGTGGCGTGTGCTGCCAAAATGCAGGCAATGTACTCCGTATCAAGGGCAGAGAAGCGGATTAAGTGCGTGCAGCAGGTTCAATAAGCTTGGGACACACAACTAATACACAGGCCGACAACGGTTGAGACTAACGCGAGAAGAATCAGATACCATAAGGGTACGCGTACCAACAGAACAGAGCGATTCGTCCGAGTATTGGGGATGGAGTGCAGGATTGGCCGAGGGTGGTGGCCTGGTACTTGCTCAGCCTAGGGGTGGTAGGGGGTAAAACGAGAAAAGAGAAAACAATGCGCGTGAGGAGAACCCCAAAAAAAAATCTGCAGCGACCAACTCGGGCTTCCGACCCAGCCGGCGATGATCTGGGGTGTTGGATCTGCTGCGCCGAGAGAGGCAACAAGAGGATAAGATTGGGGCGGAGTGGGAAAAGAGGAGGAGGAGGAGCAGAAGAGAAAAGAGAAAACAAGGAGAAAGCCGACGATCGGCGAAAAGCCCTTCTCACGCTTCTCTCTTTTCTTGTGAGGGGAGCAAAGAGATAAAAAAAGGGCCCATGAAGGAGCCAGAATCCACCGGACAAGACACCAAGACCCCCCCCCCCGTACCGGCCATCAACTGGGTATACGAGAGAAGAAGTGGCACTTACCCACGAAGCAGCTCCGCTTGGGAGAGAATATAGCAGCATTAAACGGTCCCTGAAGATCGGGAGGGACCAACTCGAGTAGTAATCAAGCGTGTAGAAGCGTCGCGATGATACGAGAGCGGGTGTTGCTCGCACTCCGGGCAGTGGTAGCAGTACAAGGCAGTCAGATGGAGAACCAAACCCCCGGGGCAAAACGCGTGAGCTTCCTGGCTGATTCCTTTATATATTCTTGGGATCTTGGGGGGATCCGAGGGGGAGTCGAGGAGTTTGTAGGTCCAAAGACGGTCTTTTTTATTCCAACTCTCTTCGTCGTGCTAGCCCTTCGATTGTCCTGTTACGCCTAGATGCAGCGTCTCCCCAAAGAGGGTGCGTATGGGCATGGGCATGACCGGGCCCTTGGAACCTGGAGATGGCCATAATTTCCTTTGCTTGGGGGGGCTTGTACTGTACAAAGCCCCGTTTCTGCACCAGCGTGATGCTTCCGGCCTACTGGTGCCCTCTGGAGCCTCACGATCGCGCTGTCCGACCAGGATGCTCATGATCGGGGCCGGGGTCCTGGTTCACCGAGTGGAGAAGTGCTGTGCCATCCCTGTCGCAATGGATTGCTCGCTGCAGCTGGTGTGTCCTCCAAGCTTCCCCAACGACGGTCCAGATGATCGACGAGCAGCCAATCCGACAATGGCCGAACGCACATGGAGTCACGGCTCGCATACCGGTGTGCAGGGGTCGAGGCCTTGACTGCTTCTGGTGCTTTAGCGCCGCCAGCTCACGGCAGCTCGAACGGCGGCCTTGTTGTTGTCTCTTCTCTCGCAAGCTCCTCGGCCGGCTCAGGTTATCGCGGCCAATCAACGGCCTGGCTCCTGCGGCCACCCCAAGTGCTGCACCATTTGCTGTGTGATTTGCCTCCTCTCAAGGCTCAAAAGGGGCCGCCGTCCGTCTGTGACGCCGTGAAGCTCGCTTCTGTTGCACAGCCCGAGGTTGCTGGCCGTTTCTCGATCTCTCTTTTGAATCTCCCTCCCCCCCCCCTTCTTTGGTGTCTCCTGCTTCGCTCGGACGGGTATTTCTGCTCCAGGTCCCAGCCATCGCCAACCCCCATCGTCTGCCCGTCTCTGCCCTCTACCTACTGTGCCTCCGTCTCGTCGTCCCCCCTCTGGTCTCTCGCGCCCTCTCAGTCGGTGCGGAGTCGGGTGGGTAACACAAACCAGGCGATTGGCCTCGCGATCCTTTGCACGCAAGGCAGGGGTGGCCATCGTCGCGCCAATCACAGGCATATCAGTCACAGAGTGGCCACTAACCTCAGCCGAATCAAGACCCCTGGTCCCTCTCCATCTCACAGCCCACCCCAAGAGAAAAGACACAAGCATGAGAAATCCCATCGCCCCGTGATTATTCATCCTTCCCATTCCCATTCCATCTGCGAGAGAGAGCCTCACCTCACTTGCGAGTGGGACGCCGGAGGGCTCACTAAAAAAGAGCACGCACGACGGCCCCTTTCCCTTTGCCCACTTGGCTTGGACCTACGCAACTCCAACCGCGGCTTTCGGATCGGTCCCTTGATACTACTTAGTTCGCTTTTGCCCTGAGCCGTCAGTCACCGGGTCGCCACAAGGCTGGCCGGGTTCTGCTGCCTCTTGTCCTGGGTTGCGACCCACGGGACCAACCACGGCAGGGCTGCTCCAAGCCTTGAGCCATCGTCCGTCCCGTTTTGAATCCCGTCATCGTTTGTTGCCCCTCGGGAGCTGCTGCTGCTGCTGCCAGTGCTATACCGGCTTGTTGTCAGCGAGCGAGCGAGCGAGTGAGCCCGAGAGCGTGAGCAGGGCGATTGGAGAGCAAGCCATCGGCTCAATCAATCGTCAACGCTAGATCTGGGGATCGGGCAGAGGTGAGGTTTCACTTCAGCCTCATGGCCGGATAGGGGAGTCTCCCCTGGGACAGAAAAAAAAAAATTCCTGGTTCTAGACTGTCTACTCTCCAGAGTGCCGAGTAGTATATCCCAGGCTAAAGCCTCCGTTTCTTGATCCAGAAGCCGGGAGTCCTGTAATACAGGTAGTGTCAACTCACACTATGCCGCCACCCAGCACCACGCATGTCTTCACGTTTGGACTTACCACGCCGCCTGCAACTGAGTCTCTGGAAAGCCTGATTCAGGAGCACCTCGAATTGGCCGCTCGCAAGGTCCAGCTGGTCGCGGGTGACTTGTTCTCTGCCCCTGCCCCGTCGTCGGAGTCGTGCCCAGCCGAACCACAAGATGTCGCCGCTCTGGTGACCGAGATGGGAGACTACTTGGCCCGGACCGCCTTGATATGGTCCTCTCTCATTCAAAGTCTCATCCAGGGACCTCACATTGACCATGTTACTCTGCAAATCCTCGAAAAGTCTCGGGCAGACACCCGGGTCTCAGACCTCGCCGCATCCGTTTCCATGGACGTGACCCTCAGTCGTCTTCGGTATGTAATACATGTCTTCTTCTTCTTCTTCTTCTTCTTCTTCTTCTTCTTCTTCAGCCGTTTCGTTTCGTTCCCCTCCCTTGTCAACATGTAGGCATTGGCACAGACTAACCATGTCATGGCTATGGGCGTGCAGCAAGATGCGCGACCTGGCAGAGCAGTACGCTCGAGATGTCCAGACCGTCTGGACGGTGGGAGGCAGGAGGTCGAGCCTGGCTTCACATGTGCCCCGGATGTCCATCTCGTCACACGACGGCCCCCCATCCGCCGCCCCATCGGTGACCTCATCGGCGACCTCGTTGGACATGCAAGAGGCGCCCGATATGCTTTTGCGCGCACCCAAACGTCGCAAGCAACTTCCCGATGCCGCCGCTGTACCGCGTGAACGAGCGCCGGCGGCGCCACATCCACCACTGCCGCCGCTCCCGCTCTTACCGCCGGCTTCGTCACTCTTATTGCCGCCCATCTTGTCGGAAGCCGCCGACTCGACTGGCCCGGCACCGAGCAACCCGCCGCCGAGACCGCCGAAGCTATCAAGGGCTGCGGCGAGGAGAGAGGCCGAGGCAAGACCATTACTAATTTCAACGCCAATGGCCCCAAAGCCGGTAGCAGCATCAGCCACGGCGTCTGAATCACCACCAACGCCTCCGCCACCAGAGTCTCCAGAGTCCGTAGAAACGCCGGCGTCCGACGCGACGGCCACTGGGGCAAATCCTCCTGAGCAGGATGAGTCAGACGACTACTCGGACGAGAATGAATTCGCCGGCATCAACATGAAGGCCTTGAAGCAACGAGGCAAGGGCAAATACTACTGCCCCCGGGGCCACCAATGCGACAAAGGCGGGGTCGATAAACATGGCAACCTGATACTCTTCGATCGTAACTCATCTTTTGCGTATGTAGTCATCTCCCCATTCAGCGCGTGGCGCATGGCATGGCATGGCAAACAGCCGTCTCCTTCCCTGCTTCCCTCCCTCTCTCTCTGCCTCTCCAACTATCCAACCCCAGGAGTTTTGGAAAGTCAAGGGGCCCTGCTCCCGACAACAGGCGGAAGAGCACCTGGGACATGTTTGCTAATACTACATCATACAGGCAACACTGTAACAAACATCGAAAGCCCTGGCGGTGTGATGTGCCTGGCTGTCCGAATCCTCCCAAGAAGCGTCGGTTTGCGCGCCGTGACGGGCTGGAACGTCACAAAGCCACCGTCAAGCATTACTTTATGACGTGAGCAGCAAAAAAAGACTCCCCCCCCCTTCCTTGTGCAACCAGATTGGCTTACAAACGCGTTATGCGTAGACAGATATGAAAATGACGTTCCATCTCAAGACCCTGAAGACACGGGGTGGGGAGGGGAAATGAATGTGCTGCAGGGATCACACGATGGAATCAATCACAGGTGACGGGCGACAAAACTGCCCCTCAGCTGCTGAGTCTGAACAAGGCCAGCTGGGCCTGACGATCTCGCAACGCGCCTCAGCAACATGTGAAGCGCCTTCTCAAGGATCGCTTCCGTCAGCTGGAGAAGGGAGACGGCACAGGCCAAAGCGGAGTCGAAACGAGTCGGTGAGGCTGGCCTGGCCTGGCCTGGCCTGGATGCTGCCGTCCCCACGCCCACGGCTCTCCCCGAGTCTGCGCCTTGTTAGTCCCAACGCCATCCACAGGTGGGTTGGGCTATCATTGTCCGTTTCTTAGCCCCCGATGTCACGGTACCCATCTTCCCCCCGGTACACACTAATTTTGTCTTTTTGCGCTATCAGGACTTGGTGGCTTGCGTCCAATTTGATTACCCCTGTTTTGCCAAGCAAGGGAGGGATGGTTTCGCTGCTTTTCTTTTCTTTTTTCTTGGTGGCGCCATGTTCTTGTTTTTTTTGTTAGTACAGCATCGGAAAACGCAGCTCGCTCTGAGTGGCTAGATTATACGAGGATAACGATGACGACGAAGACGGTGTCAGGCTAACTGACTAAACTATTGGGTTTAATAACACGGGACGGAACAAAAAGGAAGGGGGAAGGGCAAGATAGCGGGCGTTTAGTTAATTCGAGGGGCGGGGCCACCCATGTACATGTTTCCGCATCCTGGAGAGCTGAACTCTGGGATCTGTCCATGACTTCTCTTTGTGGATATACTCCGTACTTGGTAAAAAAAAGAAAAAGAGAGAGTTGATACGATCCATTGACCCTTAATGTTCCGCGATGATAACCGTAAGCCAGGGGAAACAAGGCGAGGCAGTTTTTTTTTTTTCGGAACCCGAATTGCGTATTCGCCCGACCAGGAGGCTGGCTGTTCTAAAGGTGGTTGACTGGCTAGGTTCCGGTGTTTCGAGTGCTGGTGGGAGGGACGGTTCCCTTCATTGGGCTTCAACGCCCATGATGCCTGATGAACCGATGCCAGGTCGCTTGCCGTCGCTTCCCAATCCAAGGAATGCACCTTGTCCTGGAAGGGGGTTGGCCGTACTCTAAGCCTCATGCGGAGAGAGGAGAGAGCAATTCCAGAAAAAAAAAAGCAAACATTGTGTAGCAAATAGAGTGTCGGACAGCGGGCTGTATGGACTCCGTAATCGTATCCCAAATCGTGCCCAATATTACCATCTGAGCCTCGTGTATTTCCTCCCAATCTCTTGTCTCAAGCCCAAAACCACCAGCAAGTCTGCTGCTGCATTGTCCCCGCTTCTCGCCCTTTAGACCAAGGTGTGGCTATGCTTCAACGCCAACTATACCCTTTCTCTTTTGTCAAGATCAATGCTTCATTAACTTGCTTTTAGCGTTTTCACATCATGAATCAGGTCACGCGGTGATGCACATTTGCACCCTGCATGAATCCTTGGGCTTTGCAACGCATTCTTCTCTTGACCGGTCAATCTAAAAATGCTGACCGGTCAATGATGCCAGCCCTATCCAGCAAATGGGAGCAGAAGTACCCACCAACAGACGCACATGGTGCATGCGTGATGACAACAGGCCCCGCGAGCTTGGTGGATCTCGTGTAAATGTGTGTGAGCCGTGCCGGGAGTAGAGTACAGACACGAAAACCTCTCAGGCACTATGACAACATACTCCTCCGTATCAGAGGTCGAAAAAAATAGCCGCTAGACGACGTGGGGGAGGGGGCAACGGACACCGAGTTGTCGGACTCTCCACGTGTGTCCTCCAGATCCACGAGACATGCACTGTTTGAAGAGCTGAGTGCTCTCCAGTAAAGCGAATGCCCCATATCCAGCTTTGAAAATCGGAAAGCCTAATAGTAGGTAGTACAGAGTACGTCCCGGAAAAAAAAACTAGAAAATTACAACGGCTAGTGGTTCTCTACACTCTCTTCTAGCTTCGGCCGTCAGAGTCAGTACTCATAGTCACAGTCTGAGATCAGATGATGGCCACCTTCCAATTCTCTAATGCTTCTACGTGAGAAGTAATGAAGAGAAAGCTCTCTTTCCGACTGACCCCGGCCTTGAAGGAACAGGTCGAGATTCTGGGAGAGCGAGTTGGCCCGAGAAGCTCTTTGCTGTCCTGCCTTACCCCGAGGCGACGTATCGGAAAGTGCGGATGCAGAACCAAGGCATGTTGGTCGTCATCCTTATCATAGACGTCGAGAAAGAACTATTCGTTAGAATAGTGAGAGTTTGGAAGTGATCAAACGGCCGCCGGTATGTATTAGATAATACATCGCAGGATCAGTCGACTGCCGGCTGTGGCTACGGCAGTGCCGTTTTATCCTCGCCTGGAGTCTCGTCTGCCAAGTGGCCGCTCACTTAGATGCAACTAGTCAGCTAATAGACAACCCGAAACAGTATACCACCACGGAGCAACGGACGACACCTATCGAAAACCAACAAGACCAGAAGACATAAAATTGGGATGAGGAGGGGAAATAGGAAGGGGGGGGGGGGGGGCGCACTCAACAAGGCAATGAAACAACGGAAGCATAAAGGCAGAGGCATTTACTCCATGTGATTGCCCCGAGATTCCGAGGTCAGACGTCCTGCCCATGGCATTGCGACCGTGGTAACTCGACATAGCTGACAGACGCTCATAACGAAGCTCACCAATAGGCCTTTTGGAGGGGTCAGCATCGGCCACCTACAAATGACATGCCATATCCAAAGTGTCGAGTTTCCTTAAAAAGAAAATATGGCGTCACCATGCAGGGCAACATCGAGACGTCGAGGCGGGTTGAGTGAGGAAAGCTAGGGCAACGCCAGTTGTCGAAGCTAGAGCACAACGAAACCTCGAGAGCTCGGGCTCCTCTTGTCTCGATTGGAGCACAACACCCCAATTGGAATAACCTCGAGTGTAGGGTGCAAGTTTTTGCTCCGAGTGATGCAGCGAACCCACTTGTTGCGGTCGATGCCAAACCCAGCGTTGCCTCCATATTACCACACCTCCACGCCCTCTCCTGAGACGTCGAAACCTAAACTGCGCGCGGTTTGGCACACCGCCACCTCGAGGCGTGTTTAGCTGGCGGATTATATGCGCGTTCTTGTCACATTCAAAGTCAATATCGTGTGAAGTGGTTGTGGCACGTGGCTCGTCAACGGTGCGGCCCTAGAGTGCCATGACGATACTTGGGACGACGGCAGCAGCGAAATGGATGCCGCCGGCTATCTTGATGGGCTGTCCTTGTTGTCCCTTTACCAGAGTCGGCCGCGGAAAACGCTCTCTTTGTGCGACTTGGAGGGAATCTTTTGGCAAAGCGGACTGCATGTGATGGCTAGCCCGCCACGACATTGGATTCAGCCAGTCCGCGACGACGACGGCGTTTCTGTATTGACTGCGAGAGACGGAGCTAACAAGCAGCAGGTAAACGCTAGCGAGTGGCGCTCTTCTTGTCCTCTTCGTTACTGGTCCGCTGCGTGTCAGGTACAGCAGCCAACCCTCTAGCAAGAGAACGCACAGGTACCGGGTGGTGTCTATTTTCTCTTGATGGGGGTGGGAATCGGCTCTGGAGCTGGACTCTCGGTCCCACGTCTGGTCGGCCGCGCCAGGGAAAAGGGCAAAGCTCACGTCGCACATACATATATTGACGCCCTCGATTTGCAGCTGCAGCACGGATACCTGTTGGTCGCGATACCTCTGTGAATTGCCAGCTCCGATACGCCATCCTCGGCCATTACAGGCACACCGGCCGGACCATGGCCTCCCCTGCGACACTAAAGCCGTATCCGCAGCGAGGTGGAGGGACAAATATGCATGCCAACATGTGGAGCATCGTGGCAGACTCAGCGAGCGGATAGCGGACAGGCCTGGCCTGGAAGAGGGGGACAATGGGGCGGATGCTTTGCGCCTACAGTAGCCTTGGGGCGATCGCCGGGGAGAGCGAGAAGGAGAGATGTGGGCGTGGGCGTGGGCGTGGGGAAAAGAGAAAGGGGGGCGCGAGAGGAGGATGGATTGGAAAAGAGAAAAGAGAGATGAGAGGGAAGAGAGAAAACAAGGAGGCTCGACACTTTTGACGTGACACGAAATAAAGTGCAGGTGCTTTGATGCCTAAGGGATCAACCGCCATGTACCTCAGGTACATACTCGGTACCCACGATACCGATCCGATAACAGGAGAAGCGCTCAAAGGAGACTAGACTGATATACACACACATGGATATACACATGCCTATTGACATCAAATCTTTGGCCGACAGAGGATAGGACAGGACAGGATAGGGAAAGACGGGGGCTAAGGAAAGGAGAATAGGAGTATGTAGACTCTTCTATTTTGTACGTGAGGACATGGAATGGGAGCCCTCTCTGGGACAGAATCTTGAACACTAATCCTGCGTGTACAATAGCCAATGAATGGAGAGCTGCAACGTCGGGCATGTGGCATTGAGCTCTCAACTGCTTCCAGGCCCCTCGATCCCAAGTCCGCATCAAATCTATATCTGAAGCTGTCAACATTCTGGTTAGCGTAGTCCAGATTGGCGTCTTTGATCGCGCGTAGCTCGGCACTGAGTCCAGTCCAGTCGCTCGACTACATGTACCACGGAGCTGTGTTCCATTACAGGGAGCTTAGTGTGCCTGGAGCATGTAGGTACAGCGCTGCATGGCTACCGAGTACCTGCTGAGGTGCCCGATTTATCCTTAATTTGGCTGCCCGTCGTGCTGGTACAGGGTAGTGCTGCCAAAGCTAAAGCCGCGATACAGGTACTCGTGCTCCGTCCACCACCAAAATTGTACCTGCCTAGGCCCCTCTGGGCCTCGATCGAAATCTCTCTCTTCTCCCGCCGTGTTTTGCTTTTTCTCGTCACTCGGCCTGGAGCGTCGTGTCTCTCCTAATTTCCTCCGCCCCGGGCTGCATGTGCTTTTTCGTCTCTTCTCAGCCTCTGTCTCTCCCGTTGCGTTGGGCCACCTCACGCACTCACCCAGACTGCGTTCCACTGCTAACCACACGCCCCTCTCCGGGTCTCGATTGGCAGCTCCAGCATCTTGTTCTCTCATCAACTCTCCTCTTCAGACCTACCGATGCACAACGGCTGCTGCATCCGCCACCATCCGTTGGCATGTCCCATCCCTGGCTTGCCCTGCCCTGCCCTGCCCTGCCCTGTCCTTGTCCCGAGCCCCTGTCCTTTCCTACCAATCGATCTGTTGAAGAGCTGGCACCTGGTCATCCGCAACGGCCACGGACAGCTTGTCTACATGTACGTACTTGCAGCTGCACTGAGGCGGTTCCCACACACTGGTTCTGGGCTCGCAAAGGGCCGTCCTTGGTGCGTCGTCATACGTTTGTCGTACCACTTGCGTCTTCCGCTCTACTTGTCCAGTTGTTTTCTCTTTCCCCTTCCATCTAGCCCGTGTCCTTCACCGCGGCTGCTCTTGTTGCCACGGACTGGGGGGTGTGAACTCAACACGAGCTACAACCCAAAAGGGGATACGCATCTTTTCCGTCCAATGCTGAATGACTTGAACCCCCAAACCGCCTCCAAGACCCAGATCCGCTAGGCTCCGGCAGCTGACAGACTTTTACCGGGTGATATGACAGGGAGGACTAATGTACGGAGTGCGTACAGTCCGTTACCTAGCCGGGGTGTTTTCGCGTGTGTCTCTTGGCCTTGCCTTGCCTTGCAATGCCCGTATCATCATTCGCTGCTAGATGGCTTGGGGGTTAATGATTTTTCTTTCTTTCCTTTTTCTTGCACGCCGATCTATAACACGTCAATGCCCTTAGTCAAACTTATCAGGAGGCTCCAAGTATAAAGTCTGGTCAATCCCCCCTCCTCTCATGAACTTGACGCAACAGGCACCTCAAGGCAGTCCTTCAGACAGACAAGAGCATCTTCTTATTTCTCAGCTTTCCCTCGCCAATTCTTTTACATAAAATCTACTTTTGAAACAAGACAAAGACAGAGGACAAGACACAACCGTCTCATCCTCTTACATCTCAGTAGCAAGGTCTTGTTTGCCTCCTCAAGTTTGTTAGTGTAGCCACAGTTCAGCACTGTCTTATACACGATGCATATCGTCACGGGCTCAACCTCTCAGGCTGCCAAGCCAATGTCTACTCCCCCATCACCGAGGCAGGCACCAGACACTGAGCCAGCATCCCCGGCTTCGTCGGCCTCGTCCATCCAGAGTGATATGCCGTCAGTTTTGATTGTCGGCGCCGGGAATTTCGGCGCCGCAACGGCTCTGAGCCTTGCCAGGAGAGGTGGCTTCAAGGTCACGGTTCTCGACACTGCTCCCTATCCAAACCCCAGAGCTGCCTCGCACGACATCAACAAGATCGTGCGAGACGACTACCCAGACAAGCTCTATATGCGGATGCTCATCAGGGCCATGCCCATGTGGCGTGCGGACAAGCTCTACAGCCCTTGGTACCATGAAGTCGGCATGCTCAGGGCCGACGCATCTGACTTTGGTGAAAAGAGCGTTGCTTCGTACAGGGCCGTTGGAGTTGCCAACGACGCCGAGTTTCTATCCGTCGACGAGGTGCGGCAACGCTGGAACGGTGTCTATGCCACAGCCAATTTCGGCGGCCTGGACAAGGTGCTTTACAACCCCACGGTGGGGTATGCGGAGGCAGACAAGGCATTGCAGGCCGTCATGCAAGCCGCAGTCGACTTGGGTGTTGAGTACGTGGTTGGCGAGATGAAGTCGCTCGATCTCGGCGCTGACGGCCGGTGCGTGGGGATCGAGCTTGCCAATGGCGAGGCCCTGCGAGCGGACAAGGTCCTGCTCTGCACAGGCGCAAGGACTGGCTCTCTCCTGGCCCAGAGCGCTCCCGGGAACAAGGAGCTCCACATCGGTGACCGTCTGGTTGCAACAGGCGCCGTTAGCTTCTACTCCAAGCTGCAAGGCGAGCAGAAGGACAAGTTTGCCTGCATTCCCGTGCTAAAAAACTGCCTCCCCGAGGTCAAAGGTGCGTTGTGTCGAGACGTGTGTCTGGTTCCTCAACGGACTGGCTCCCCCCCATCTCTCCCCACTTTGAGCACCAGGATGAGGACGCTAGGATTCCCCTCTTTCAGCTGCTCGTGCAAGCACAGGTACTATGGCAACAGGAAACAGTGGCTGACCATGATATGAGACACAGGCGAGGGCATGTCGATCCTCAAGGACGGGACAATAAAGTTTAACTGCGACATGTGCTTCACCAACTACGTCGATAACCCTGTTACGGGTGACAAGATGTCCATGACGCCCGAGGCCTCGGATTACAACACGTGGACCGGCCCGGAGTTTGTTCCCTTCCTCAAGCAGTGCGCTAGGAAGACGTTTGACGGTCTGTATGGCAAGGAGGTTGAAAATCTCCCCATTGAGTCGTATCGTATTTGCTGGTAAGATAAGCCCCCTGTTTTTCCTCTTGGGCTTTATGGGCACGCACTTACACAGAGCACTCTAGGGACGCCTCTACACCGACTCATGACTTCCTTATTACACCTCACCCTCACTGTGAAGGCTTGTACGTGGCTACAGGTGGCTCATTTCACGGTTGGAAGTTCTTGCCAGTGATTGGTGACTACATTGTTGATATGCTGCACGGCCTCCTTGGTGCAGACTATGCAGACCGATGGGCGTGGAACCAGAAAAGCGGTGATGGCCACTCTGCCAATCCGACCTATCAAGTCGTCGGAGACTTACAGCAATGGATTTCGTAGGCTCCAGAGCACAGGGCGAGTGCAGCACACAGGCACATTAGATTCATACCGGAAACGGCAGGGGATGAAGGCCGGGGGGGCGGTTTGGCCAGCAGAGCAAAAATGGGCGGTTCGCTGATGAAATGGTATACGCGTGGGTCATGGCAGTAACTACTTGTACACGAATTTTCTCCTTAAAGTATTTAGTTTTAGTTTAGCTTTATTTATGCAGTCGATTTTTCTTCAATTTCGAAATACAAATCGGCCTCGTGCTTGGAATATTCAATTTTTTGGGACACTGCGCGCTTACATGGGAATCCATGGGAATGCCACCCTCCATCTTGAAGCTTTTCTTATTCCTTTTTGCCTTTAGTTGCCTCTTTCCATATCTACTTCGTGATTGAAATTAAACGGCTTGAAGTCGTCCCTTGTCGGAAATTTTCAAACAAAAGGTAGCAAAGGACCGTGGGAGGGGTTGGGCATAGACGGAATACGGTGACACGGACTTGACGGCATTCGAGCACAGTATTAGCGACCGCATGGATAGGGCTTCAGCCGCACCATAGAGAACCCCGCGATGTTTGGGATATGCTGCGTTGATACAGATCGGGGTCGGGAATCAGGTCTAGATTTGGCATCCTCCCTCGTCTCCTCAATGCGCATTGAATGATGACTTCATCAATTCCGTAATGGACGGCGCTATTGATTGCTTTCCTTTTTCTCGTCCGATACTCTTCGTCTACGGGGATCTTGCCAAGGCATGCTACCGGGAGGTCTGTCACTATTCACAATAAAAGACGGACTGCCTGTACTGACAGCCGTTGACGCGCCCAGCCTAGACCAAGGCGCTTATGACATGATGAGCGAAGGAGTCCCCCTTCTAGCCTCGTCAGGAGGGAGTCTTTTTTATTGGGGGCAGCTGTGCTGTCTATTACTCGTACACCCTCTTCGTAGAGGGGCAGTGAGCACTTGGCCAAGGCGTCTTGATAGGGTGCGAATCGCGAAACGGCGTGGAGCTCAGACGGATAAAAAGCTTGACACAGAGGTTCTTCTTTTTTTGGGTCAACCAATGCCCTGAGCTAAAGCTTGAATTTGCTTTTTTTTTGACGTTTTGGGGGGTTGATGTTTTGGACTAAAGGGCTCATGTGGTGGAATATCCTTGGCTCGGATGCTGCTAGCGTTGAAATGTAAGACAAGACCTGTTGATGTATTGGTTTGTGAATGGGGGGGAGGATGTTTCTGGGGAAATTAAACTGGTTGACCGACCAAGCTGAAGGACGCAGGGTGTAACCGTATTGACCTGTGTTACGAGTAGGCCACTCGTCCGTAGAGCGGCTTGGGGTGGGATGGGGAGGGCAGGGATATTGGGCGGTCTCGGTTATTTTCTTTTCTTTTTTTTTCTCTTTGTTTTTGCTTTTTCCTGTTTGCCTGACTCAACACGCATAACATGGAAAGCTTCCGCGCAGATATCCATAGCGTTGATGTGATTCCCCCCCCCCCCCCTTCTTTTCGGGGGCTATTTTCTAATCATATTTTTGATTCATTGCCACTCTGAGCTGACGGTTGAATGGGACCGATGCAGAAGCCATCAGGGATACTGATGCAGGTAGATGCGCCTCATGCACGATTGTTCGATTATGGCAGTGGGAGGAGGTGATAACGACAAGTTGCAGACAAGAGAAAACGGCCTTCTCGAACTAATGCGGTTGGTGACGCCCATCAGCATGGAACAAGTACTGTACAGATTGCAGGACGCACAAATGCAGAGTAACTTCGGAGTACCACCGACTCACGTTCGTGCGTCTTACTCCCTGCTGAATTTTTGTGTGCGCATAAATGTTCAGGCTATCCTGGGCAATCCTCAGCCTTGATGGAGTGACGTACATGGATGTTTGCGTTACAAAGACCCTGATTAAATGCACAGTTTCCAAATGACCAATAGCAACGTGTGTATCGTCGGAGCTGCCTCCGCAGGTCATTTACTGACGTATGTATCCTTTATGACAGATCCCCGGTGCCCGGTGCCTTTCATTCGACGAATTACTTCAAGTATATTACTTGTGAAACTTTTTTTTTTTGATAAAGGCACAACGTGTGATATGCTGCGATTACGACAATGCGATGAATCCATTTAGACTGGATTTGGAGTGAAAAGGGACGCGTCAAGAAGCACTGAAAATAGGGAGGCAAGGTGCAGACCCCCCTTGTTATGGATGTGCCGCAACGAGGAAATGAGTTCAATTAGACACGGGATAAATAAATCAGACCATTTTTGTGCACGTTCGGATGCGTATACATGGCTTTTGCTTGCATACGCATAATTTGGGAAATCCGGCTGAAAAAGGTGGTGGCGGTACAAAAAGAAGAGAAGGGGTCCTGAAGGCGGCTGAACAAGACAAAGCCCCCCCTCCCCTAAATGTGTATACCGGGGAATGAAGCCAGCAAGGAGTCCAATTGGACTAGGTAGGGATCAGGGACGGACGCGTACGACTGTCCCGAGGACCGAGGAGCCAATGAGGCGGATGATGGCAAGGTCATCCTCCGGCCACAGTGCAAAATCACGGACCTATTCATATGCCACTGAGATGGAAACCATGGGGTTTCTTTGTTCTCCCTGTATGAGTGCTTGTTTTCTCATTTATAATGCCACACCAGCTATGGCGTTATCTCGGGGGGTGCAAAAGTTGTACTGCAACTACATGCCCCTACAGATGGCGGTTCGCAAGTCTGCATGATATATGCCGTGTTTATGGGGACCACATGTAGTCCTAAACGTTCTGGTCTTTGTTCACATGAGATCCTTGTCCTAGCTCCTCCAATCACCACTTTAACACAGAGTACAAAGATGCACTCGGTTAGGTGCAATGAAGTGATGTATCACATATCGTGGGGTTGCCGTGCTCAAGCCAGCTGAGCAGGACGTCATTCGAGGCATAACCTGCATTATGGATGCCCCAATCCCATTCCTTCATCCGCCGTAGCCGCATAATCTCGGATGCCCTCATGGTAAGACTAGCATGATGCTGTACCGATGCCGGGTGTGAGAATATGAGGAAGAACAGGCTGGCCCCGGAGCAATATGTCCATGGTACATTGAGAAGCCAAGACTAGATCTTAAGCATACGCCCCTACTTGTTGGGTCTGTAACTACGACAGAGACGCCTATTCCTGGATGAGGCGAGTCGTTGGAGCTACATGACCGTTACGGAGTACGCTCTCTTCGATTCACATGCTTCGCCCTGAGTGCCTCACATGTACTTGATCACTCAGGGCACTTGTCATTAGCTACGAGTCCAATATCTTGTCGTTTTTACATCCATCAAACTACTAGTAACCTTGACTCGATGCTGACCTACCACCTCTGCTAGCTTGGCCGGATAAAATCCATGATACCACGTGGATCAATAATGCAAGACATGAAGAGAATGTGTGTAGAATGTTACAGGAGTGAGACAATGGAATAAAAAGCAAGATTATGCAGTTACTAGAGTGGATAAGCTTGAACCAGATATGTTGGGAAAGCGAACGCAAGGATCAAGGTTCACATACAATACATCGCTCTCCACTAACGGAGCTGCTACTAATATTTTGTAGCAATGATAGGCTGGGAAGAACCGAGTAGATTTCAGGCCGAAGCCACATCAAACCAAATATAGACCTAAGACATCAGGCGAAGGCAGGGTAGTTATTTTGAAGGAGTGGGACAAAAAGAAAGGAGAAGGGGGGTTTGTTTACATGATGATGAAAATAGCACTAGAGAAGAGGCATGGCTCTTTGGTTTCACCGGCTTATGGTTTCCTTCTCACCCCTTCTTGATGGAGTTGCGGAGAAGTCATATGCAAAGTGGTGTGTGTTTGAAGCGAGTGATTTGGATGAAACGATAGAACCGCCACAATTAGACGACACTTGCGTCTAGATGGGCAGGGAGTACGTGTATTGATTGCCGTGTGGTGCTCAATGCTGGATAGAAAGCCAGCTAAATCCTGAATCCCAACCCAGCTGAACAACTGCGGAGTCATTTATATGAGGCTGCCGGTCTAGAAGGGCCCAAGTGCTTGGTATCCGCTCCCGATCTCGACGTTGTCCGATCGCCCGGGAGATCGCCGTTTTGTGCATCGGGGCCAAAGTACGGTGAGTTTACCCTGGAAAATGGGATTGGAAACCGGTTTTTTGTAAACTCAAACATGTCTCATTCATCCTTGATGTGCTTTCGATGATCTCTTCTGCATTTAGATACGTAGCAGGCTTTTATGAGTGGAGCAATTCTTCTCATGGACAGCTTGGACGCTGTAATACGGCCCATACGTGCTACATCATTACAACAGTGAGCATAATAATAAACCATGGATGTATAGAGACTTGTTCGATGCTGACGATTCGGTTTACCAGTCTTGAAGATTTAATTTACAAGATATGCAACAGACGGCAAGAAACCGGCTTAGGGACTTCAATCACGATATCAATCTCGTGATTCTGGAAAAGCTTGACATAGATCATCGCAAGATTACCTACAGAGATGGAAAGAGGAGATCGCTTGGCAAGCGCATAGACGCATGAATGCCACCAGGAGGTTGTGATTATCAGAAATAGGGTAAACCTGTTAGTTTACGAGTTAGCCATGATTTAGTACTGAGCTTTCGGTTGTAATTTCTAGGAAATTCACACCGAGGAGATGGAAATGTTAGAACTTCGCAAGTCTGTTTCGTAGCTGCTTAACTATCCCTCTGTTTTAGATGCTAGAATGTTTGGCAAGCATGGGAGGCGCTTCATTAGGCGAAAAAGACACGTTGAATCTACAGTAGATACTTGGGTATCTGCTGCTAGATGTCCCAAATACCTCTGCGTCCTCCTACCATTGCTACTTTCACCTACTATCATGACTTTCTCTTGGTATGGCTACCTATATTTCTCTAGTATCTAATACTATCACCTAGGTACTGGGTAACTTTAAACTTAATACATAAGTGTCAGAAAGCGGCGGATTAAAAGAAGAGTAAAAAAGTCAGGGATAAATATAATATAGTTATTTTTATAAACTATATAGCTAAAGTTATATAAAGGACTATATTTATCTTTAATCTCTTTAAAAATAAAAGGTAAATAGCTTTTTTTTATTTTTTTATTTAATTTTTTTAGTTACTTAGCTATTTAATTAATAACTTAAATACCTTTATTTAAGCTTAAAAAAAAAAGGTAGATTTTTTTATATTTTTTAATAAAAATAGT
>MDJU01000490.1:0-24092 GCA_001721665.1 Trichoderma pleuroti
AGAAAAAGATGACAAACGAAGCAAGGCAGGGGCGGAGGAGAGGAGAGAGAGAGACGGGGATTGGGAGGATACTGTAGGGAGAGGCTGTTGAGTTGAGCTGAGTCTATGCTGGGTATAAATAAGATCAATACAATGTCTGGCATTGGGCTCTGTATCCATAGGCAACTCTTGAGCTGAGGACTTGTCAACAGCCTCCATCTCACATCATGCATATCCAGAGCCTCCTCAGGCTCTATACCACGGCGGCACTCGCTGCCTCGTCGTCTGCCCTCTCCGTGCCTCGATCCAGCTCTCTCGAGGCTCGCCAGAATGGAGGACCGCTCGTCTTTTGCCACTTCATGGTGAGTTAACAGAACATAACATGACCAGTCATGGTCCAACCAACACTGAATCACCCAGATTGGCATCGTCGGCAACAGGGGCAGCGCCGCCGACTTCGACGCCGACATGCAAAACGCAAAGGCCGCCGGCATCGACGCCTTTGCGCTCAACATTGGCGTCGACGCCTACACCGATCAGCAGCTCGAGTACGCCTACGAGTCGGCGGCCAACAACGGCATCAAGGTCTTCATCTCGTTCGACTTCAACTGGTACCACGCCGACCAGGGATCCCAGGTCGGCCAGATGATCCAAAAGTACGGCTCCAAGCCCGCCCAGCTGCTCGTCGACGGCAAGATCTTTGCCTCGTCCTTTGCCGGCGACGGCGTCGACTCCAATGCCGTCCGGTCAGCGGCCGGGGGAAACGTCTTTTGGGCGCCCAACTTCCATCCCCAGCAGGGAACCAGCCTGGGCGACGTCGACGGCGCCTTCAACTGGATGGCCTGGCCCAGCGACGGCAACAACAAGGCGCCCAAGCCGGGATCCGAAGTGACCGTCCAAGACGGCGATGCCACTTACACCAGCGCCCTCGCCGGCAAGCCGTATCTCGCCCCCGTCTCGCCCTGGTTCTCGACGCATTTCGGCGCCGAAGTGCCCTACTCCAAGAACTGGGTGTTTCCAGGAGACTTCCTGTGGTTCGACCGCTGGACGCAGATCCTGCAGCTCAAGCCGCGCTTCGTCGAAATCATCACCTGGAACGACTACGGCGAGAGCCACTACGTCGGCCGCCTCGACAGCCCGCACGGCGACGACGGAAACTCCAAGTGGACGTACGGCATGCCGCACAACGGCTGGCTGGCCATGGCCGAGCCCTTTATTGCCGCCTACAAGCAGGGATCCAGCGATCCGGCTTCTCATATCATCGAGGACAAGATTGTCTACTGGTTCCGGCCGACGCTGTCGAGCATCAACTGCGATGCCACCGACACCACTATGGGCGACGCCGACAACTCCACGGGCAACTACTTTAAAGGTCGGCCCGACGGCTACCAGACGCTGCAGGACAAGGTCTTTGTCGTCACGCTGCTCAGGGAGGCCGGCACGCTCGAGGTCACCGTCGGCGGCAACACGCAGACCTTCCAGGCGGCTGCCGGCGCAAACAAGTTCTCCGTTGACATGGCACCGGGTCCCATCTCGTTCAAGGTCAACGGCTTGTCTGGCGATGCGGGGATGCAGATTCTGGATCACTGTCCCTGCGGAATCTACAACTTTAATGCGTACGTCGGCACGATTCCGGCGGGCGTGCCGGATCAGCTGCAGCCGGCGGGTTATTCGAACATTATGAATGGCCTCAGGGTGTCGACGTGTGGTCCGACTGGGAATGAATGAACAAGACGGTGATGTTGGAGTTGATCCATGTATATGTTGCTATATCATGTATATACTATTGTTGTCTATATATAGCAGGATGTTGAATACGTGGGTGTTATAAGGGGCTACGTGAACAAGTCACCACTATGAGACATCAGACGTCACTAATAAAGTGATTACTCTCTTCATCCAAATAGAGAGCATAATCATGCCTATCATATTCCTTAAAAGGCTGCACAAATGCTACTGAATGAGACGTTTTCCCAACATGATCAATACCTTGCATGCCAACCCAATCCCCGCGTATGCCTGCTTCGTGATATCAAAAAAAAAAGGGGGCAACAAGCAAGCAAAAAAAAAAAAAAAAAAAGACTCGCAATACCGGGGCAGCACTTGCGCAAAATCGATATCCGCCGTCTTTCTCTTCTCTCAGCCCTTCTTTCGTATCAAACATCACATCACTCCCCCGAAGCCGCCCTCGCGTGCTCTTCGTAAAACTCGAGCGTCAGCGCCGCCAGAAACCCCGGGATGCATCCCTTCTCCCTCACCCAGAACCCAATGTGATCCCCCAATCTTGCGTGCAAAACGCGCTCTTGGGCCCGCCGCCCACCTTCATCGTGCCCCTCTCGCCGTCAAACACAATCGAGTTCTCGTGCTCGTCCGTCTGCGACGGGTAAAACGTGCTCTCCACTCGCATCTTGCCGTTGGGGATAAACGTCACCGTCCACCCCAGCGTCGAGAAGATGGCCTCCTTGAACTCTTGCGACTTGGAGCCCCAGACCTCCTTGAGCCGCCGCGCCGACTTTTGCGCGCTCGCCGTCTCTGCCTTGGCCGCCGCGATTTCGCGCTCCATGGCGCCCAGCACCGACGTCGGGACCAGGGGGATCGCAGGGTCCATCTGCCTCGACCGCAGCGTCGCCAGCAGCTCCTTGTTCTCCTTTTGCAGCGCCTCCAGCGTCGCCCGCTTGATCGCCTCATAGTCCGACGTCGGGTTGGACCTCAGCGACAGCACGCGCGTCTTGGTCTGCTCCTTGGCCGCGGCAAGCTGCTCGCGGCTGGTCGAGAGGTCCTTTTCGAGCATGGCAACCTGCGTCTGCAGGCTCGTCAGATCCTCCTGAAGCTTGCGATTCTTACGCGTAAGCTGGCCCATTTGCTCCTGGGCGGCGTCGTCTTCGGCGCGGCTTCGTTTGCTCCCTGCCAGCAGCAGCTGCTGCTGTGGCGACGATGCTTGCTGTGACGAGACGTCCATGGACGAGAGCTCGCCATGCAGCTGCTGCACCTCCGTCTTGTAATTGTCCACCATGTCCTCCAGCTCCTGGATCCGCGCCGCCCGCTTCTCGTCATAGTCATCGGGCTGCATCGCGTGCTCCTCAGTGTCAAAGGCCTTGAGCTGCGCGCGCAAGTACTCGACTTCCTTGAGGGCCAGGGCACGCTGGCGATCCAGACGCATGCGCACCTTGTCGGTGTTGGCGGCCTGCGCAGACGTCGTAACATTCTCGACCTGGCTTCGTAGCCGAGCCTTTTCCTCCTCCAAGGCTTGAATCTGCCCCTGCTGCGCCGCAACTTCGGCTCGGACAGCTCCCAGCTGCTCGACATAAGAGGCACTCGTCAGCCGCTCTTGGACGAGCGCCCGCGCAATCGCTTCGGGAGAGTCAAACTCGGCCTGGCCTGTTTCCGACACGTTCTCGAGATAGGCCGACCATGATAGCCGCTCGTCTTCCAGTCTCTGCCGCTGTATCCTGGCCTCTGCCAGCTCCGCCTCCAGCCTCTCCGCAGCCTCGACCTTGCGCAACAGCGTCCGCTTTTCCTCCTCGACAATCTCGACAGCCTTGTTGACGGCGCGGAGTCGCTTCAGCTCGGCAAGCTGGTCGCGATTGGTGGCTTCCAGGGCACGGATGTGCGAAACCTGTTCCGACAGCTCCCTCTTGATGACCTCCATCGTCTCTGCATCGCCGCTTTGCGCCTTGAGCCGCAACACGTCCGCCTCTAGCCTGCCAATCACGCTGTCCTTTTCCAGAATCTGCTCTTGGTACTGCTGCAGCGTCGACTCCCGTGCCTCGGCCTCTTGCCCCATCTCCTGTAGTGAGCTGTTTGCCGCGGCGATTTGCATCTGCAAGTCGTTGGCCTTTTTGTCTGCTCTTCTCGCGGCCTCGTCTTTGGCGTTGGTTAGGTCCTCCACCTGCTCCTGCGCAAGACGGGCCTCGTCCTCGGCGGCTCGAATCTTGGACTCGAGCAGTCGCCTGTCGTTTTCTGCCGCCTCCTTTAGCTCCTCCATTTCCCGCCTGATCGACTCCATCTTGGTGTCCGCCTTGGCCTTTTCTGCTTCGGCCGATTGGCGTTGCTGAGCCTCTTCCTGTTCTCGCCGACGGGCTTGCTCCATCTTGTTGCTTTGCTGAGATAGTGCAATGTCCTTTTCTTGCTCAGCAGTCTGCAGGCAGTATTGCAAGGTCCCAATCTCAGCCTTGAGGGCCTCGATCTCTCTGTGAAGCTTTTCATGTCCGTCTGTGCTGGGCGGCACTAGATTCTCTTTGGATCCCGAGCTCTTGAGCGAGCCTCGAACTGATGCGGCCGCATTGCTTTGCCTTGATGCCGGTCTGGATGCGTTTGATTCTGCGGTCTGGATGGTGGGAATGGGCTGAGTTGCTCGAAAGGACGCTATCTAAGCACAAGCAACGAGCCATTAGCATATCAAACACCAAACATTGGACATTGAACATCAAAGACCCTCGTTGACTTACCCTTGAATCACGGAGTGACAGGTTTGGCCGAGGCAGGCTGGAGCTGCTGGCGGTTCGTAATCTGCTGGTCGATCGAGAATTTGGCCGACCGGCAGAGCCTCCCGCTTCCTGCGTAGCGCGGCCGCGCATCTCGACTGGCTCTGGCCTTGGAAATGCTGATAACGGCTGTTGTTGACCTTTTTTTTGGTTCTTTTTGCGAAACGCGCAGAAGCGCGTCCGAGTGTATGCAGTATGGGTAGTCACGTGATGATGCAAACTCCCGGGTAGGCCCTTGTAGGAGAGGGAAGAAGAAGTGGCAGAAAGAAACCAGACATGACGCTGCAATTGGAAAGGAAAATGTTGAAAAAAATAATTCTTTACTAGTAGGAAGAGGTTTGAAGTGTCAATTGGCATTTCAGCTGACGGTTGTCATGAAATGAACAAGATTGAGTTTGATGTACAAATCATCTAGTTTTGATGTCGTATGTCATAGTACAAGCTTTTGACCAGTCTTTACCTCAGAGAAGAGATAATGGCCACATAATTGCAATCAATCAACAATATGAAACAAATTATGCTTATTATTTTTTATAGATAATAAAGGCCTACAAAGCCTATGGGGTTGATTGACTGTTCAAAGCACCGGGTACCTGTATGTGTGCTGTATGTACACGGAATTGCCCATCAGATAAGATCTGCGCCGGCCAATCGGCACTCGGTCCATCGTCTGGGTCGGTGCTCCGGACCAGCAGCTTGAATCATGGAACGTCCAAATATTCCCGCTCTGTGTTGACAAAAGGTGGCAATGACCTATGAGGCATATATAAAAGGCACAATGGCAGCAGTTGGCATTGGATAGGTACAATGGAATTTTAAAGACAGTATACAATTGCAAGTGCAAGTACCGGTACAAGTCTCCCCAGCATCTACAACCTGCTGCACCTTGTACCTGGCTCCCCTTGCCAATGACGCAGCTCCAAACCGGCCCGTGACCCACCCGCAGAACAAGATCCAATTCCTTAGTGGGAAGCTCTGCCAGCTCCCTTCATCTTCATCTTCTTCTTCTCATCCCACCATCCCCTCGGCCAAAACACCACAAAAGCCGCTGGACATGCGGCTGTCGAATAGCTTCAACCAGTTCCGTATTTGCACCAATCAGGCCTCGAATATTCAGTGCATGGATTGCACCGCTTGAGCGTCTTCTCGTGGCCTCTGCCGCTGCTCCCGTCCCGTATCCGCGAATAGCCCTCGCTAGCCCAAACTCGAAGCAGACCAGCCCAGCTCCATTCGCAATGGTTGCCCTTGGACGAAGCATCGGGGTACATAGAAGACATCTATAATGCTGACCAATGACGAGAGCATCTTTACTGACATGAGATCCCTCGCAGGCAAGACGCTCTTTGGCAACGACTACGGCGCCTCGGCTATCGTCGCTATTCCTCTCCCCCAGTTCCAACGCTCGATCCGGCTACAAACGACTGTCATCTCCATCCTCCTCCTCGTTGACTCTGCTGCCGTCAACATCGTCTCGCTCTTCTCAGCAGCGATGGTCTTCCAACTCGACATCTTCCTCGCAGAACCGGCCGGCAGATAGCCCGAGCGGCGATCAGGCATCGCCGGCATCCACGACCCAATCATCTGCAACGACATCTACATCTTCAACGCCAACGTCATCGTCATCGTCATCGTCGGCATCAAGCCGCCGCAAAGAATCCGCTGGAGGCAAGTTCAACCTATATGGCGACGAGTGGGAGGATACGGTGGACTTTGCCATCCAACGCTTTGATGAGCTCCCCCATCGCCTCTTTGGCGTCAACCAACACATGATCATCAATTATGAGCTCAAAGAGGCCCTGCGCATGATGTTGCGCCAGTTCAACGCGCCAATTGTCTACTGTTTTGCCTATGGCTCGGGCGTCTTCCCCCAGGAAAAGGCCGGTCGCAGCGTCAGCGAGGCCGAGTTTCGAGCCGTCCACCCCAAGCCTCCCGAGGCCCTGGTCAAGGCCCAAAAGGGCTCGCCCAAGATGATTGACTTCATTTTCGGAGTCACACATACAGAGCACTGGCACTCCATCAACATGAAGCAGCACCGAGATCACTACTCGGGAGTCGCATCGCTTGGCTCGGGCTTTGTCTCGAGAGTCCAGGGCTGGGGTGCCGGCGTTTATTTCAACCCCTACATCGAAATGAACGGCATGCTCATCAAGTACGGCGTTACGAGCATCGACAACCTGGTGAGGGACCTGTCCACCTGGGATAACTTGTACTTGGCCGGGCGCCTCCAGAAGCCCGTCAAGATTCTGCGAGACCATCCCCAGGTGCGTCTGGCCAACCAGATTAACCTCATCGCCGCCGTCCGAACGGCTCTCCTCCTTTTGCCGCCCAACTTCACAGAGGCCGACCTGTACAGCACAATTGCCGGCCTCAGCTACCTCGGTGATCCAAGAATGGCTCTTCCCACCGAGAATAAGAGCAAGGTGGCCAACATAGTCTCCCACAACATGGTCCATTTCCGCCGACTCTATGCTCCGCTAATCAGGACACTCCCCAACGTGACGTTTGTCGACCCAGTCCGGCTGGACGACGAGAACTGGATTCTGAACCCCGAAGCCAACACCAGGCTGCAGCAGGACATGGATTTGGTCAAGCGAGGAAATATGGTTAGGCGCTTGCCAGGAAGCTTCAGGTCTCGGCTCTACTTCCAGTATCGCAAGAAGTTTGGCATTCCCCAAGACGAGTTCAGGGCCATGATGCAGGCAACATCTGATTCTGATGGAGCTGTGAAGAGGCGCCAAGCGGGCGAATTTGAGAAGCGGATTGCCGCAGACGACCCCGAACAGCTACAGCGCATCACTCGCCAGGTCATTAAGCAGACGGTCAACTGGCCGAGCACTTCGCAGAGCATCAAGGGCCTGCTGATGGGCGGCTTTAAGAGATCGTGGCGGTACTTGGGCGAAAAGATTTCCAAGTGGAAAAAGGGCAAATCCGAAAAGGCCTCTGGAGAAAAACAAGAAAAGCCAAATGCAAGTCAAGAGGCCGAAAAGTCAAGCAAGAAGGAAGAGTGAGATGAAGACGAGGGCCATCTCCACTGTGATGGTACTCTGAACCTCGTATTGACTTGCCATTGAACGGTGAACGAGAGTTTTGTCTTTCCAATTTTGAAGCACCTTCATTAATTTCCTTGTTATGATGTATGTATCTACGCATTGAGCACATAGAACTAGAGCTGAGGGGAGCGAGGAGCGAGAAGCGCACTTTTTTGTACTGATTATGAGCGAAATGGCTGGCATCACAGAACGACACGCTGTGTAAAAAAAGAGAATGGAGGCGGAAATGGGAGAAGAAAAGGAAACGGAAAAAGGATGTGGGCATGATGTCGTCTAGGGATGACACGAGAAACTTGTAGCAATAGGAACACGGATAGGATAGATGGGCAACGTGAAGCTGGTGGGTTTAAAAGGCTTGGTACGCGGCGTTGATGGATGAAGCGAGAGCTCTTGAGAGAAGAGCGGTTATGAGGGTTTACTGTAGTATATACATGATTTGACTATTCAAATATGGCTGCGATCTGTTTCAGTTGACAGATATCATTCGATGAATGTAAGTTGACGACGAAATAGGAGACAAGCTCATGAGGATAAATAGTACATGTAAATAAAATCCATCATTCTATACTGGCCTCCTCTATGTCTATCATACAGGTTCAACACTGAAAGCCATATCCAAACTCCAGCTTCACTCCAGCTTTTGGAATCCCAGACTTTCCCAATCCTTCAACACCTTGTCCTTGATCTCCTGCGGATAAGAAGTCTCAAAATCGGCCGTCTCCCAGTCCTTGCCCGTCGTATACTCCACCGGAAGCAACGCATCACTCACAACCTTGCCCCCCCTGTTAGCATCCGCCGTTCCATGTCCCATATACGGGATAAGCAAGAAACCGCGGACGTCTTCGAAAAACACCTCGTCGGTTCCAGGACGACAGCGCGTCGCAAAGGCCCACATGACGTCCTTGTCATTATACACGTCGATGTCGTCGCCCACGAGGACGAGGCGGTGGATGGTGAAGCCGGGCTTGGAGCGGAAGACGAGGGTGCCGACTTGTTCGGAAAAGGCCTTGGACGTGGTCTTTAGGGCGCGCAGGCGGCATGTGTCGACTCTGAGGGCGACCCAGGTGGCTTGGCCGACAAAGGGGGCGAAGGCGTCGGTGATGGGGAGGCCGGCGTCCTGGCAGAGCTGACGGATTTCGGCGGCGGCGAGGACTCCAATCATGGTTTGCTGGTTGGATAAAAGATGGTTAGCTTTCTGTGATAGGTTGCTGTGGTAAAAGGGGGGGGGGGGAGAGAGACACTTACAGTCTCGTCTGTTAGACGACCGCACGCAGACATGGGCAGGATCGCATTGTTGCGGTAGGTAATCTTGTTGACCGTGTATCTGGGCCCCGGATGGCTCTCGCCGGGATACGTGTAGCCGTGCATCTCGCCAAAGGGGCCTTCGGGCTGCCTCTCCGTGGTGGACATTGTGCCCTCGAGAACGATTTCCGCATTGGCCGGGACCAAGAGGTCGTTGGTGTCGCACTTGACCAGCTTGACGGGCTCTCCCGCAATGGCTCCCACGTATCCAGCCTCGCTGACTCCGTCGGGGATGGGCATCGAAGAAGCCATGATGGCGGTGGGAGGGACGCCGAATGCGAGGGCCCAGGGGATCTCCGTCTTGCCCTCCTTCTCCCACAAGTCGTGGATCTGCCTGATGTGCTGAGGACTGATGACGAGGCCGGCGAGAGTTCGCTTGCCGGACACCATGGCGCGGGCAATGGACCAGTTGGTCCAGCTGCCGTCGGGAGAGCGCAGAATGTGCATGCCAAAGGTCTGGATGTATTTCCCACCGTCGGACTGGTGAACCATTGGTACGGGAAGCTTTGTCAGGTCAATGTCGTCTCCCTCGATGGAGTTTTCCTTGATGGGACCGGTGGGCACGATAACTGGCTCAATGGGTTTGAGGCTGCTTGCAGAAAGCATCTTGTCGATGATTTCACGCATGCTGGCAGTCGGAGGGAGGGCCATGTGGCGAGCCAGACGGCCGTATCTCTCGCTGGGAGACTTGCGGAGAGAGGCTGGAGCTCCGAGGATGCGCCAGAGACCATCTTTGGCTCCGATGACGTTGTTGAAGAGAGGTGCCTTGTCGTCGGTTTCGCAGACGAGGCGAGTGATTGCTGCGGCCTCGAGGTCCGGGTCGACGGGGGCGTCAATGTCGACGAGATCGTTGTCCTGGCGGAGGGCATTGACGAAGGAGCGGAAGCTGAGATGAGGAGGCTCGGGGTCCGAGGCTTCATTCAGGGCGGTTTGAGACATGGTGAGCTTTATAAAAGGAGTTGATAGTTATTGTAGAGGTGATGGAAGGATCAAGTGATGTTGACTGATTGATTAACTGATTGATTAGTTGATGAACTGATGGATTGGCTAATTGACTGACTGACTAATTGACCAAAATCGATTGATTGACTGAATGATTGATTAATTGAAGATGGTATTTGATGTTGTGCTGTTTGTTGGTGGTGCATCAACTCATCTCTGGCGGTTGCTGCCATGGCAATATATACTCAATCATCATGATCAACTTGTGGAAATTCCGTAACCCTTCGGAATACAATTCTTGCTATGAGGAGATGAATGAGGTCTGGCTTTGCTAAAATTCTGCTCTCAATTCTACCGAGTACCTGCACTTTGCTTCACCCAAGTACCTATTCTGTGATACCGCGATCCTTTGCCGTGTTGTCTTGCCGACTAACAAATGAAATACTCCGAAGCTCCGAGATCGCTGTCCCGCGCTTTTACATAAGGCAGCATGAACTAGCAGCTTATCTCGGATCCTCGGAACATTGCCTTCATTCTCACCTCTCAACCTCATCGCAGTTGATCAAAGCCGCAATGAGTCTCCAGCAGAAAGAAATCGACCGAGTGCTGTATCTCCGTCGCATCTCGCAGGCTCGGTCCTGCTATCCGTGTCGCCAGCGCAAGGTCAAGTGCGATCACAGCCAGCCTTGCCAGACCTGCCGGAAACGAAACCATCCCGAGATCTGCTCATACAATGTGGGCACTCCCGAGAAGAGGCGCGGGCGACGTGCCAAAGCAGCCGCTGTAAACACAGCGTCTCAGAGGTCTGTTCAAAGGAGAGAATCTGAGCCTGAGCCCGAGCCTGAATCCGAGTCGGAACCAGAGCCTGGGCTTGATGATGCTGGTGCTGATGGCCATGAATCTGAGCCTTCTCTCGCTCATACGCCGTCTTCTCTCGCTACAAGTCAGACGTCAAACTCGATACTGTTCACGAGATCTGCAGACATCACAGCCGCCAGTTGTCATGCGCCCCGAAAGGAGCTCTATCAAGGAGGCAGCTCCGTGCTCACCATGTTGCACGGCTCAACCGACTCTCCCGCCCTAGAGATGAGGCGCAAGGCTGGACCAGTCCTTGGCTTACACAATACCCTCGAGTTCTATCCTTTTATGAAACTCAAAACATGGCAGGAGAGATGGGTGGCGTTGCTCAGGATTATTCCACAGAAACAAGAAGTGTTGAGGTACGGCCATTATGCATTGCTCAAGTCCATCGTTTCCAATCGTATTTACAAACATGGTGCCATCTTGCTGACCATTGCCCTCTCACCGTCAGATATTTCCCCTCACATGGAGCCACGATATATCCCCTGAACCCCGTCATGCTGGATCCTGACGATCTAGAGTCTGCCTTCTGCGAGTATCTCTCCGCCCTGGAAGCTGGTGAGCTCCGTAGCCCCGACTTGCCGTCTTCGAAATGGGTCTGCAAAGCCTACATATCCAGAATTGCTTTGCTGCTGGCCGCACTCGCTACTAGCGCCCATTACTCGGTGATGCAATCTCCGAAGAAGCGGTCGGAGCATTGCCTTGATTTTGGTAAGAAACATGGCTCGGCCTTGTCACTCTCCATTGGCGTTTGGAGCGTAGCTAACTAACCGGATGTGCCTTTGATAGTACAACGCGCCTTTGACGCTCTACGTCTGGCCAATTATGTCCTGCATCCATCACTCGACGGAGTTCATACCTTGCTCATCATCGGAACTGTTCTCCAAGATGTCGGACAGTCGGACGGTGCCTGGGTCATGATGGGCACCACAGTCCGGGCAGCGCAGGCTTTGGGCTTGCACACACAGAGTCTGTCTCAGCAGTCTGATGACGGGGCAAAGAAGAAACAGGCACTTTGGTATGTCTACGCCTTTGCTGGCTCAATCATCAAACACACACACTGACACTTTCAAGGGACGCCATTTGCAGACAGGACTGCTTGCTTAGCCTGTGCCATGGCCGGCCACACATGGCATCCAAGCAATCTTTTGCGACAGAAAACACTCTTACACAGTCCAATGGACCACTAGGCTTCTCAGAGATGATGTGTGGCATTGTTTCAATAAGCATCAGCCTTTTGGAACTAGAGGAGCCAAGTTGTGAGGCTTCAATGAAGCTGCTGGCCGAGTTGGACGGATACCGATCACGAGCTGCGCCGTATCTACAGTGCCGAGACAAATGCAACAACATCCAACAGCGCTACGAGAGCCTCACCATAGAGATCCAGCTGTTCTTTGTAGTCTCAGTCTTGTGCCGTCCCGCGCTCACAAAATCTGCTCTTACCGAGAATGAGCCTGACGTTGTTCGAGCCCTCAGGGCTCAGGCCAAGGAGAGCTTGATGAGTACGGCAAAGGCATTCATTGATTTCCAGGCGGTGAGCATTATTCCCATTCGGACTTGGTCTTTGATCCATGCAGTCCTAAGTGCCACCATTCTACTCTGTCTGTGGGAAGAAACGCGGTGTGACCAGGAGAGCCGAGATGTGCTGCAGCGAGTCATGGAAATCTTCTCCCGGGCAGCCCAGGCAGACGACGAGACTGGCATGATGGTTGATGCGTCGGGAAACAACAATTGGCTGTCCATGAATCACACCAGAGCACTGGTGGCTCTGCAAAACGCCATACAGAAAGCTCCCGCCCTGCATGTCTGTGGTTCGTCGTCTCCTGAACGACAAGAGGCAGACAATGCAGTGCAGCAGAATCACTCTTTGCCGAGAGGGCAGGACGCAGCTCCGATAGATCCGATGATGGATTACAACTTTACGGCGATGCTGGGCGAGAGGTACGCTTATTGACGTTGATCTTACCGAGAAAGAATTTTATTTACTAATTTTACCGTGTTAGCTGGTCAATGGACGAAGGCATGTATCCCTGGGATACGTCGGGCCTGTCGCCCTTGATGTATCTTGACTCGATTATGAAGGGTGAGCATTTCTCGGCCAGGGTCTTTGGTGCATGAAGCTGACTCAAATGATGTAGCGCCATATGAAGCCGTGGATGAATTTTGAAAAAGTCACCGCCCTATAAAACTGGTTTGTATGGAGTATAAACTCTCGTATAATCGTAATGCTATGGAAACTGTTTTCGCTGCGGACAGAAATTCTCTCAAAGATCTGGGATATTCCTAGTCAAATCTGTAATTCCGACGACGTGATCACACAATGTCGTGATATAGGAGATGAACTAATGACAAACTTAATGTTTCATAGCTTCAAAGTCTGTAAAAGTGGTGATATAACGACGCTGATCTAACAAGTTCAGGGGCAGCCCCCCTATTTTCGGCGCCTCGGCAGTTCGGAGCGTGATATCTTACTGCACGAAGCCTTCCTCGGTGGTATGAAGTCGCTCAAACACTGGATCTGTATCAAGCTGGAGATGTTTCGGAGATTTAATCATAACGGAATGTTCCGAATTGAAGATGGATGCCTATAAAGATATTGATTGTAGCCCTTGATCTGGATTGTGTGTCACAACAGCAATTCAACTTGATTCAACTCACCAGCACCCGGTTCCTCCTCATCACTTACACAAAGCTTCAAACTCAGTCTCATATACACCATACGGCCTTCAAATCACAAGGTTCCCAAACACAAAAACACGGCTTCCCCATCATGTCTCCATCTCTTACAGTACCTGACAATGTCAACTCCGGCATCTCCCACAGCATCTCCCGCTCTCAACCTCGCCGCAAGCGCATCATCGTCGCCATGACAGGCGCCACAGGCACAATCCTGGGCATCAAGCTCCTCATCGCCCTCCGCCGCCTCAACGTCGAGACGCATCTTGTCATGAGCAAATGGGCCGAGGCAACACTCAAATACGAAACCGACTACCACGCCTCCAACGTGCGCGCCCTCGCAGACCACACCTACAACATCAACGACATGGCAGCCCCCATCGCCAGCGGCTCGTTCCGCGTCGACGGCATGATTGTCGTGCCCTGCAGCATGAAGACGCTGGCATCCATCTCCACGGGCCTGTGCGACGACCTGATTTCGCGAGCGGCGGACGTGATTCTCAAGGAGCGCAGGAGGCTGGTTCTGGTGGCACGGGAGACGCCGCTGAGCGAGATTCATCTGCGCAACATGCTGGACGTGACGAGGACGGGGGCCGTCGTTTTTCCTCCTGTGCCGGCGTATTACATCAAGCCTTCGTCGGTGGAGGATTTGGTGGACCAGAGCGTGGGGAGGATGTTGGATTTGTTTGATTTGGACACGGAGGATTTTGAGAGGTGGAATGGATGGAACAAGGATAAGCAGTAATTAGTACTTTGGTGTTTTTAAACTTGATGACTTCTGGATGATTTGGTGATGGATGGATAGACATAGAAGGATATATAGACAGCGATGATTTATTACTAGAGATGCAACTTTGAGACATCGAGATTAATACTTGGTGCTATTCAGATTGAGGAATACTGGGCATTAACCTCCGGTGAGCTAGCTTTGACTATATTCCTCGTGGTGCAACGGATAGCAATTCGATTGGATTCTTTCAAATTCTGATTCACAAAATAGGCAATGGATGGCCCCTTTATTACTCAAGCAGTGTTATGACTCAGCCAAAGACAAGGTATGTGCGCGTCTTGGCATATAAGTAAAGCCATTGAGATACTTGTCCTTTTCTTTTCAATCGCCCTTTACCTTTTCTTCATATGAACCATATATCCCCATCCACTTGTTCTATGTAAATAGCCATTGTCAGCTATGCATCTGCCTCTCAGGCTTTCAGTTGACCTCTTCATGTTGGCTCTGGGCGCCGCCCTCAGTTACATGATTGGAGCAAAGAACGGCCAGGTAATCCAGCAAGCCCTTGCCATTGGCGCCGTCGTGTTTGTTAGGCTGTGGGAGCGACGAAAGCAGCAACGAGCAGAGCAGAAAGCTGAGCGACGCGAGAAGCGGCGGCGACGACGGCGGGATGAGCAGCGCGCCAATGAAGAGAAACGACGCGCTGGAGAGGATCACGAGCATCACGAGGGGCGTGGAACAGCGCCTGCATGACCTGTAAGAGAAGATTGAAGATGAGAAGCATCCCTCTTTGTCGTGCCTCAGCAGCTAAAAGCCTTTGCTAGTGGCTGAGATGGACATCATTGGCGTTTCAGTCAGAAAAGAACCGCGTGACAAGTCCCCATTGCGTCTTCTAGTTGCAGATTTCGGTGAGAAAAGTTGCTGCGAATCTCTCCGCTAGCTCAAGGCAGCCTGACAATCTCCAAAGCCTGATGGACGATTGGTGAGGCTTTTGCAGCTTCTCTCTCTCGTGACGCGAGGCCAATGAGATGCGATTCGTTCGAGCTTTGGTTGGTAGGGCGGGCAGTGGATGGCAGGCTCCCACGTATTATCACCGCCTGCATGTGCCAAGTTCGACACTCTGATGGAGGCGACCAATGCGCGTCTATGCGTGCATATATTGATACATGCATTGCAACCTGGATTCAACGGAGCCAGGCCGTTTGTGCATTTAAACGACTGAAGTCTTCACCAGTTTCTGAAGCTGACCAGGCATATCATCTTCATCCCAAAACCAAGGCATCACCCCAGACCTCTTGCTGGCGGGCGGCTGTGGTTTCACTCGTGGCTCGAACTGTGATATTAGTTTCAGTCGAGGACCTTCGCGCTCTCCCAGAGCTTGGTTATACATAGCAAACTTGGACGACTTTGTTCATAGATGACCCCATGGCCGACGCAATTCCGGTCGGGTTAGTCGTTGCTGGGAGCGTAAAGCATATATTGGATCCAGAGGCGCTGGCCCTTCATCACGCCGCTCAGCGTGCTGCCGTCGCTCGCGCTGAGGAGGAGAGACGGCGCGCTGAACAGGAGCGCGAGTATCGCGAGGCCCTGGAACAACACATGCGCGATCTGTAAGAGATGCAGCCCTCTCGGATAGTCAGTTGTGCCCATGTAGACAGCTAACACTTGAACTTGTGCTTTGCCAGTGGCATAGATCCAGCCGGCCCTGACATCTCACTCGAGGACATTAAAGAGGCAAGACGCGACATCAACTATGACTATGACCCGGACACCGTCAATATCGCCGTCGCGGGCAATGTCAACGCCGGCAAGTCGTCGCTTCTCAACGCCATTCGAAACCTGAGCAACGACAGCCCTGACTGGGCTCCCACCGGCGGCTCAAAGGCGACGAGGCAACGACAACGTTACCCTGATCCGGCCCATAACTGCGTTTGGTATGATCTTCCAGGAGCTGCAACGCAGAGCGTGACGGCGTTTGGTTACTACCACAGCCAGAAGCTGTTTGCCTACGACAAGGTCGTTCTCGTGCATGAAACGATGCTGACCGAGGTGAGTCTCACCGTGCCGATGCTGGTGTCAGATAATAGAAAGAAGAGAGTGTTTGTGGTTAATGTTTTGCCTGCCCAGTCCGACATTCGTCTTCTGCAGGTCTGCAAGCACTTCAAGAAGCCGTGCATCGTCGTCAGGACAAAGTCCGACATGCACATCTACAACTACATACAGGAGAGACGAACTCCCCAGCGCACTCCGCAGGAGGCCAGAGAAGACTTCCTCAGCGACGTGCGCCAAGATGTTGCTCGCTTCAGGGAACAGGCCGAGGCGTCACGGGCCAGGTTTGTGCCTCAGTTTGACGATTTGGTCGTCTCGACGGCGGGGATTGAGGCTTTTGTTCAGAGGTAGAGCTCGGATGAGGCTCGTTTCTTTAAGGAATTGGGGCGACAAGAATATGATATTTCAGCTAGAGTTGAGAAATTCGTCAAGTAAACAATGGTATTAGCTACTAGTAGTGTTTCAATCGTGAAGGGCATATTGGCATCAATGTCTCAGACCAAATAAGCGACTGATCATAGCATAAATATGAACAGAAAAAAAAAGAAGACATGTTGAGTCAATAACAACATGAAATCAATAAATACGCAGAAACAGCAAAAAAGAAGAGCGACAAGAACAGGATTCGAACCTGTGCGGCCGAAGCCATATGATTTCGAGTCATACCCATTAACCACTCTGGCACCTTGCCTTGTTTGTTGAAAGTGTATGTGTTAGTTTAGCCTATATTACCAACCACAACAACATGGTCGGCCCCATTGTTACGTAATACTCTCAGCTCCCCAGAGCGTCCAGAGCCATTCTCGGTCAAGCGCTTCTTTCAGTTCCATCTCCTCAGAAACACTATCACTATCAAAACATGCACAATACGTACCTTGTTCAAGTCCAGTTTGGGCTGTATACCTAAATAGGCAATTCACTCATTTAGGTAGGTATCAATACATCTTTTGAACTCTGACATGATAATTATCTATGCCTCATGGCCGAATCGGAGTAGATGCAATTTAACGTAATAATATGAGATGGATCAAGGATGGACTGTCCATGTGCCCAATCAGAAGCTGATGAAGCAGCGAACCAATAGTCTGTGCCCGATCAGATGTATGCTCTGCACGATTCTAAATGGATCAATATTGTTCCCTGTTCGATTCCTATTCCTTCAAGACTGAAACAATGATTTACTACCTTATATACTCCAGGCATTCGGTCGGCCGTGGTATAGCATCACAGGCGGTTAAGCGTTTCACTCATGGCACCTCGTATAAGCTTCACAGGCCTCGGCCTCAACATTATACGAAGTACAAAAGACGCACAAACTACCGCAAACGACTTCCGCGACCAGTGGACAAACCCCAGTGATATTTTCTTGCTGCTGCTCCTCGTCGGCGGCGACGTGATTCAAAAGGCACTCGCGCAGTTCACCTTGAATCGCTTCCGGCCCATGGCCTTTTCCTTTGGCTGGGTTGCCTATGCCTTTAGCCATCTGCTGTTTGCTGTGGGAAACCTCAAAACCCTCTGCAATTGTTTTTATCAAAGACTTGAATATCGGCGTTGACCTAGAACATCGTACCCGGGTTGAGGTTACAGGAGGCAGTCAGGTTTTGAGGATAGCGGCCGCCTCTGTGCAACTGGTCTTCTGGGTTGCTCTTCTCATCACTGTATCTGGCCTAAAGGCTCACATCGGGTTCATGGTTGCCGTCGGTGCGTTAGCAATGATGCAGAATCTCGTCCTAGCCGGAGCGCCTCGTACACCTGAAGCCCTAGGCATACCCGTCCAACTCGAACAAGTTGTGGGATTACCCAGGGTTATGGATACTCTGCTTGAGCTAGAGGCCAAGGTTCCTTATGCAGGCAAGGCCTTGCTACCCATATATTTCCCTGGTAGACTCTGGGAGAGTGAGATAGGGTGGTGAGAGGCATTGGAGAGTGAGCATGGAAGAGCCGGTATCATCTCATGACCGCGACAGAAGCTAATAAGAAGAAGAAGGCGACCATGAAACTATTCGTGAGTGCTTATATACTTAATGGATTAATTTTAGTGATCACGAAGTTATTTGCAGGTAATTACCGAAATTCCATTACCATAAAGGCGGATCGATTATATCAACTTGCTTCTTTGCGCTCGCTAGATAGGTTAGATGGCCAGTGGTTAACAAACATAGTGTTTGCGATACATCAAAATAGGACTCAAATGTCTCTATTGCTTGCCATAGCTTAGTAAAGAATGCCTCTTTACCGATTTAAACTCTCTCTTTGCATTGGCTAGCTACAACTAGTTACGGCGACAGATGGCTACAGTGTACGGAGTGCCCGGACTGTATATGGTTGTTCCCGATGCTTCCGCTCAACGACAACTATGTAAGCCCTTTTATTCCCGCTCCCATTTCTCTGCCAACAAAGATAAAAGAGAAATAAAAACCACTCCTCTTCTCAGTTTGTATTGTTATCCCTTCAATTAATTTTAAACTATGAAGAACCAAAAGTCACCCCAAGGCAAAGTACATCGCTTTCTGCCCGTTGATCAATGGGACGATGATGGACAATTCCTTCCCGTACCACGCTCAGTTCGATCTCGTCTAGCCGTTGTTCTTATGAAATCTAAGAAATATGACGACTGTGTGTACGTCGCAACCGTAAGGCCGCAAACACCTGTATCAAGGGAGCATCATTCAAGGCTTCTAACATCATAGCAATAGGTGACAGAGGATCTGCATCCCAGCGTTTCTCAGGGGTGGTATATCCCCATCGCGCCGGTGCCCAAAGACTACTTCACAGACATGCAGCTGCACCTTTGCAATAGGCTACAGATGGAGTCAACTCTACTATTTCAGTCATACTTACGTACGGATACGGTCTACGAAGTTCCGCTGCGGGCTTTGGAAAGACAATTCGACGATTATGGCATGCCTTTGGAACTTGAGCAGGAGTCTTATGATCAGCTGCGCACATTTTTGGTTGAAGATCGGGGCTTGAATGTGAGAACCATTGTACCCCCCGGTGTAAGGAAAGAAAAGCCCGAGGCAATTGCAAAGAGGCAATCAATAAGCTGAACAACTATCAATCAAAGTTATGTTAATGATTAGATGAAATGACAAATTGTTAAGGGCACCACGGTGTTTGCAATGTTTTAAAATAGAATTCAGATATTTGCCCATGATTTACTATGGCTTAGTTAGATTAAACTCACACCTTCTTTCTAGCTACTACCTAGGACTAGTTACAAACCATGCAAGTAGGTGACCAGTTACACTAAACGGGGATTCTACGCAGTCTATATTGACATTTGCTCCCGATGCTTCCGCTCACTGATGCTCCGGCTTCCATCGCTCTTCATTCTACACATATTGATCATCATTCAGCCATCTCCAAGCCATGAGGAATCACAACTCATACCAAGGCAAAGTATATCGCATTTCGCCCGATCAATGGGATGAAGATATATCCTCAACTCCCCTTCAACTGCCCAAAGCCGTCAAAGAGCACATGGTTATCGTTGTTGGGCGATCTAAAACGCAACCCCACTGGCTAGAAGTCGTAACTGTAAGACTGCAATTATTCACAGATCATAAAAGCAGATGACCCCAAGACTAATATCGTGATACTAGATAACCAAAAGTTTCAGCTCCAAGATTAGCAGAGACTTGTACATCCCAATCGCACCTTCACCCATGAACCGTAGGACACACACGCAACTGCACTTTTGTGATGATCCATGTGGAGACACAAGTCTGCCCTTCAAGTCCTACGTGCGGGTTGATAAGGTTTTCCAGGTTCCGCAATATGTTCTAGAAGAAGTAATAGGCTCTCAGGGGCATTTAGAACTTACACAAGGATCTTATAATGCGCTCATCAGATTTACGCAGTAACCTGAGCTTTTTATTGTCACATATGAAGTCTATCTCTCCTATTGCAGGAAGAAAAATGAATGAGATGACCAGTTGTTAAGGCTCCATAGTGCTTGTATCAGCATCATCTCACGCTGACAGAATGTGGGGGGCGTTCACCAATACATATATTAGTATTATGAGATACCTAAAAGCATTTACACCATTACGGCGCTGAAAGCAACGTGCGACTTGCATATACTGAGCTCGATCGCGTCATGTGGGTAATATCTGCGTTCAAGTTTAGTTCATGGGGTTGAAGAGGCCCAACTCCATGATTAGGTCGAAATGGAGCCTCTTGGACCCATAACCGATGACTTCGGTGACCATTCGGTGGCCCTCCTATGCGGCGATGCCCAATGAGAGTAAATACAATTTAAGACTGATATGAGATTGATATAGCACATAATCTTTTCTGTTCCAGCAACCAGTCAATTCCCGCTTGGCCCACCGCAATCTCTTTTGTGACATGTCAGTATTGTGTGAGGCTCAAAATGCATCGATCGACAAAGGCGGCTCTCGTTACAAATACGCATCTTCTCATGCTCTACATTGGTAGCATATTTTCTTTTACCCCCCATATGAATGATACAATATGAATACACCCGTTATCGAATTCTTTTCTAGGGATATCTTAATATATACGGCGGTGCTGCAAACCCGACTTACACAAGCTTCCCTCCTACACCTACAGGTACCCCACCTTTTAGGTGCCTAACTACCAAAAACTACCACCTGTTTAACTAGCTATTAGATAAAACAACTACGATTTTTTTATTCACGGTCCCATCTGGGGACTCTGGAGAGATAAAAACATCTGCAAAACCTCCGGATAACTAGAATAGAATAAACCCTGTTGCCCCCGGACCTGCAACAGTCTTTTAACCCCAGAAGGAGGTAACCCCCTTAGGCCTAAGAATAAAAAAGGCTATAGTCCTCCCCTTTACTCTTAAGAAAAAAAGATACTTTAAAAAAGCCCTTAGTATAAATAAAATACCTTTACTTAACTTTAATAAAGTAAAACTAAGTATAATAATAATAATAATTATAGCGTAAATAGCCTTAAAAAGCTTTATTACTTTTATTTTTAGTAATATAAAAAAAGTTATTAACTTAAGTAAAAAAGGGAAATCCTTTATTAAAAATAAAATTATAAGCTAAATTAATAAAATTAATATATAATAATATTCTATAATATAATCTATACCTATATAACCTTAGGGTCCTTCTGGCTTACTTTTTTAATAATTATAAAAGCTCCTGCTATAGTAAAATACTTAAAGTTATTTAATTTATCTTCCCTACTATAGTATATATTAGCTAATGCTATTTTAGTTAATTAAGTAGTCTTTTTCTTTACTACTTAACTTCTTAGGGTTTTTAAGCCTCCCTTTAGAGTTAATATAGGAGGTAATAAAGTTTTTAAGTATAATATTTAAGTATAATTAAACTTATTCCGCTATTATTAAAGAAAGTTAAGATAAATATTATACTAAGTAGAAGTTAATAACTATAGCTATATTTAATATTATATTTTATCTAGCTTATTATTATATATTAATTTTATTAATTTAGCTTATAATTTTATTTTTAGTAAAAGGTTTTCCCTTTTTATTTAAGTTAGTAGTTTTTTTTATATTATTAAAGATAAAGGTAATAAGGCTTTTTAAGGCTATTTATACTATAATTACTATTTCTACTATACTTAGTCTTACTTTATTAAAGCTAAGTAAGGGTATTTTATTTATGCTAAAAGCTTCTTTAAAGTATCTTTTTTTCTTAAAGATAAAAGGGAGGATTATAACCTCTTCTATTCTTAAGCTAAAGGGGGTTATTTTTTTCTAAAGCTAAGGGGCTATTATAAATCTAAGGGTAATAGGGTTTAGTTTATTTTAAAGGTCTAAAGGGTTTATAAATATTTCTATCTTTCTAAAGGCCTTAGATAAGATTATAAAAGTAAAGAGTAAGGTTATTTTATTTAATAGCTAGTTAAATAAAGTAAGGGTTTTTAGTAACTAGGTACCTAAAAGGTGGGGTACCTGTAGATATAAGAGGGAAGCTTGAAGTTTATTATATATATTATATAGTTTTAAAAGTAATAGTAATAAAATCTTTAGCTTTAATATAATCTTTAATATAATTTTTATAGCTTTTATAATTTTCTTAGTCTTTAATATAATCTCCTTAGCCTTTATAATTTTTATAATTTTTTTAATTTTACTATAATAACTTTATTATAAAAATAATAAATTATAATAGCTTTTAATATATAAAACAGTATATTTCCTTAAACTTACTTTAACTTATTAAAATAAAACTTTATTATTAAATTTATTATTAACTTATATTATTAAAGTTATTATTATTAAAGTTATTAAAGGTATTTTTAATAGCTATAGTTTTTTATTAACGCTAGTATATCTAATGCTATTAATATATATAATAAAAAAAAGTTTTAAATTTTATTAAGGCTAACGCTAATTAATATTTTTAAAAAAAGTAATAAATTAAAAATTCTATTATTAATAAAGGTATTATTATTAAGGGAAAATATTATAATTTTAAACTTTATAATCTTTAACTTAGTTTTATATAAAGTTTTTAAATATATAATATTCTAAGGCGCTATATTATAATTTAATAAAGATTAATAAAATCAGTGGTATATATACATTAATTTTAGTATAGGCATAAACTACTATAGTTTAAATAGGAATATATTACAGTGTAAATAGGAGAACTCTTAAAACTTACGCGTAAGGTTGTCTTTCTATCCGGCCAACCCAGAAAAAGATTACCCCGCCTTTAAGAAGGCAATGGGTGAGCCCTCGTGGTGGGTTTACAAAGCTCAGGCTGCAGCCGACAAGATCAAGACCCTTGATCTCTATGCTGGGCTCAATAAAGTCAAAGCCCGTACGCTATGTTTGGGGTGTTCTGAGGATCCAATTTGCTCAGAGAATGCTACTCGTATTACAGCAGATCACATAGCCGGCTCGCAGCTCGTCATTATTCGCGAGTGTGGGCATTTTCCATGGATCGAACAGCCAGATCAATTCTTCGCGGCCGTCATTGAGTTTCTAAGGTAAACGTTAGAAGCCAGTCCTAGCGCAACGTCTTCTTGAGAATATGTCGCGTCTACACAAACCACCGCAAGTTAAGGCAGTTTTGGTTTGGAGGAATCTAGGGCCGCGCAGGACATTAAAGGGCCAGGACTAGTTTATTCACAAGGTACAAGCAGCTGTAAAGTCACCCACATCAATCGATATGGCGTCCTAACGTGCACAAATGACCGCCAGACACAAGGTTGCGAGATGTTTTTTAGAGAGTAGACTTTATTTCCTCAGCTTAAGATACACCCTGGTTCGCAAAGATATCCTATTAAAGTAAATGTCATTCAATTATGAGATCAATTCTCAACAACTGGTTATCTCAAAAAACACTTTTCGGGGATGTTGTGCTCTCTCATCTTGAGCATTCCAATACAACGTATGGGACATGTTCATTGAAAGAACAGCTTTTGACACACATCATGAATATACCGACTCTCAGTCTTGGCTTGACCTTCGAATGTACCGGAGCAGACTTGAGAATCGAACTGGATAAACGCGTACGCAACTGGAAATCTCTAAAACTTGGGCCAAATTGGGATAGAAACCTAGTAGCAACATTGTAAGCGCTGCTGCATTGTATATTGTTCTCATCAATAAAACACGGCGATCATATCTAACTTCAACTTCTTCAAAGTTGAATGCTTCGCTTGTAGGTGGCTGCCAGAAAGACGGTCAGGAAAAGTAGTATTTCGGCCGCTAATACAGCAGAATATCGGACCGCAGTTCAGTTTTATAGTTTAGTAGCCTCACAGTAGTATGCCACATCACATTTGCTTGATTCCGGAGGATCTCAGCATTGTACGTTGGCAGCGCCAAGGTTCAAGAATCGCGAGACCGGCGTGGTACTAAACATATCAAAAACCGATCCGGTGGCATCCTGCCTAAATCTGCAAGTAAGGTACGGTGGACACAGTGTCACTGTTGATCGAGCCGACAAGCGGTGCCTTTGCCATGAAGCCACACTCAAAGTTTCCATTCAGCCGAGCTCCAGCATCAACAACTGGCAAAACCCAAACAGGAAGACG